>JANAVB010033820.1:23067428-23336487 GCA_029216955.1 Iris pallida
GAGTGGAAAGTAAATCCTTAGATGGATAGAGAGGAATTATTTTCTCTTATTTTTTTTTCTTCTTGGGAATCAGTTTACTTTCGGACTCTTTTCCTAAGGCCATCCGAACACATGAAAGGAATCACTTTCCTTTTTCAAGGTTCTGATTCCACGAACAAATCTTAGCCCGACCTAGTATGCAAAATTCGAATGAAATGAAAATTGAATTGTCAGTTCGATTTTAAATTAAACAATACTACGATTTTCATAAATTTCGACTCCATTTAACCCGCCGGATCGAATTGCTCATCCTTAGTCACAACAGTGGCACCACAAGCGGTCCCTCTAAACTCTTTTCTTACTAATATTATTGCTCTAGATGATATCTTCTTGGTAGGCTCTTGGGCCCCTTTGGGCCATATTCCCTCACCATGGACTTCATGGACTCATGCTACATGATATCTGAGGAGCTCTCGATTCCCTTCTTCCACACCCATCAGATGATAAAATGGAATTGTGATTGTTTTTGATTATTGGAAGGAAAAGCTTTCAAGACTGCCATAGTTGCAAAAGTCTGAAAGTCGAAGATAATTAATTTCTAAAATTTTTAATCCAGAAACTCTTATAAAAACAATATTTTCTCACGAAAGAAATTTTTTTTTTTTTGACAAAGCTCATCAAATCTTGTTATATATATGATACTAACATCCATGGGGGGTGCACATAAAACCAAATGAATCATTTTGCCCCTTTTATGGTATCCTTTCTACACCACCAACTTGGGGGAACTGATAATTAGGCATTGAGCTTCCATTACATTATGTAACAAGCTAGCTAGATATGCCTTTTGGATGATGGATTATGAAGGCAAAAAAATCATGAGATTGTGGGAAAATGACATGTATAAAATAATGATGGCAAAATATTTGGCAAAATCTTTATGAATGGAAGACATGATGGCTGGATTTCCATCATTCCTACACGCAACAACAATTTTAACTTTTCAAATGTGTGAGGGGCAAATAACGAACATATATGTACACTACTTTGTGAAATTCTCAGCTGAGTGACTGCGTAAGTGTGGGAATTCTATTACTAATTTATGCTCTTGCATCACAAAAATATTGTATTTCACCGACGGAACTTACCAACAGAAAATAAAATATCGCTATTTACTGACGGATGAGTGACTAACTAGCGACTGATTTTTTATGTAAAATATACTGAAAATAATCGCCGCTAAAGTCGTCGGTAGTTAGTCGCTAATAATTAGCGACTACTTAACGACAAAAATTTTCATCGCTGAACTGCTGTAAAAGTTAAACGACACCACTTTTTTTCAATTCTCAAAATTTTCACCAAATCCAAAATTTTTCCCAAACTTCTTCCCTCCTCCTTCTCCGACCTTCTCCTCCACAGACCCCCTCCTCGGCGGCGACCTCCCCCTCCTCCTCCTCCTCGGTGACCTCCTCCTCGGCGGCGACCTCCTCCTCCTCCTCGGCGGCGACCTCCCCCTCCTCCTCAGTGACCTCCTCCGACCTCCTCCTCCCCACCTCCGATCCCCTCCTCCCCCGACCCCTCACCCCCTCCTCCTCGGCCCCCTCTTCCTCCTCGGCCCCTCTTCCTCCTCGGATAATTTTTTTTAAATTTGTTACTTCTTTTCATATTTATATTATGTGTTTAATTAACCTATAGTTGGACTCGAAAATTATGATACAATGTAGTAGCTAGAATTTTGGACACGGACACTGACACAATGTAGTAGGTAGGGTTTTGGGTATTCGTAAATTATTCGAAATTTGTAAAATTGGACGTTGGGCTTGGACATTGGACTTGGATACGATACATTGGTTAACTTGGACACGAGCATTTGTTGTTTACATGAATTTGGTTCGCTATTTTTGTAATGAATATGCATATGTTGTTTACATGAATTAGGTTCATGTATGTATTCCTTTTCGATAGGATATGCCGATACCGATAGGATATTCGATTCCAATACCGACACGAGCATATGCCGATACCAAGTTAACCGTTCGTGGGTGTGTGTTTGTACGTATACTTGAGTACCGATAACGAACCGATAGGCCGATACTAAGTTACAATTAGGTACTAAATTAATTTGGGGGATGTATTTACAACCTATATGGTACTTGGTGCAGAATTGGATTGAGGAATGAGTCGATACTTAGTTGACCGTTCGTGGATGTACAATCGGCGACATGAGAGCAAGATTGGTTTGACGGATGATTTCAAGGCGGACGTCGAGGAATTTCTGAGATATGCCATTAGCCAACCTTATTTCATGGATGGAAGGCTCATAAAGTGTCCTTGTGTCAATTGTCGTAATATACCATTCAGAGAGGTAGATCTCGTGAGAGAGCACCTCTACAAGAATGGTTTCGTACCGAACTACAACGAGTGGACGACTCAAGGAGAACTTTTGGTTCAGCAATATCAGTTCTCCTTCAATACGGAGGAGGGAGACCCCACTCTTGGAGACCACTTCCAATACCGCCATCGAAACTTAGCACGTGAGTAGGTATTTGATGCGGCTTGTGTCGGTCCAAGTTTTGATCCGAAGGATCCGAATCCTGTTGCAAATGAGTTCTATGATATGTTCAACTATGTCGATACTCCGTTATATCCGGGTTGTGATTCTCATTCTGTTCTGTCGGTGGTGATGCGGTTGTTGAACCTCAAATATGATTTTAACTTACCGCAAAAATGCTACGATCGGATAATTCAGTTTGTTAGAGAGTTGCTGCAAAAAGGAGCGAAGGACTTGCCAGAAAACTTTTACAAGTCGAAGATGATGATACCAAAACTCGAATTAGGCTACGAAAAGATAGATTGTTGCCAAAACGGCTACATGTTGTACTACAAGGAGAACAATGATAAAGACAAATGTATTTTCTGTCACGAGGACCGGTACAAGCCCATTCGGGACAAAAAAATCAACTGCATGAAGACTCCTTATATGTTCTTGACACTTATCATACCCGGTCCAAAAAATTCAAAGAAGAACATCGATATCTACTTGCAGCCGTTGGTAGATGAGTTGAAACAATTGTGACAGTTCGGCGTTCAGACGTATGATATATCGATGGAGCAAAACTTTCAGATGAGAGCGATGTTGATGTGGACCATCAATAATTTTTCAGCATATGGAATGTTATCTGGGTGGAGTATTCATGGTATTATGTCTTGTCCGATATGTATGAAAAAGAGTAAGACATTTCGTCTTCAGAATGGAAGAAAACTTTTTTTTGTTTGCCATCGTCAGTTCCTTCCAATGTCGCATTCATGGAGAAAGAACGGGGACGCCTTTAGAGCTGGTAAACAGGAACTAAATCCTCCTCCGTTGAGATTGACTGGAGATATCGTTTGGGCAGAGGTAGAAGATTTGCCGACTGTAAAGGAAGATCCGAGTTCGGGCCATCACTTAGAAGGATTCAGACATAGCCATAATTGGACGAAGCGAAGTATCTTTTAGAACTTACCTTATTGGAAGGACAATCTCATAAGACAAAATCTTGATGTTATACATATTAAGAAAAATGTATTCGACAACATTTTCAATACGGTGATGGATATCAAGGAAAAACGAAAGACAATCCCAAAGCAAGAAAGGACATAAAAATTATTTACAGGCGTCCAGAGTTACATCTAACACGAAAATCTAATGGTAACTGGGTCAAGCCCTCAGCACCATTTACACTGAGTAGGGATGATAAATTGATAATATACAATTGGATTACAAAAGTCGAGATTCCCTGACGGTTACGTGTCAATTTGGTAAGATGTATCGATCTCAACGAACGTAAGCTGATAGGGATGAAGAGTCATGATTGCCACGTGTTCATGGAGCATTTACTTCCTATCGCTCTGAGAGAGATTCTGCCTTCTCAAGTATGGGGTCCACTGGCCGAGTTATCTATAATATTTAGAGATTTGTGTTCAAGTAAGTTGACGGTGCAATATATGTTTGAACTTGAGGAGAAGATTGTATTGACATTGTGCAAGTTAGAAAATGTGTTTCCTCCCGACTTTTTTGATAGTATGGAACATTTACCGATTCATCTTGCATATGAAGCACATATCGGTGCTACCGTCCATTATCGATGGATGTATCCATTTGAGAGGTATAAAATATTGAATTATCTAGTACTAATAATTATTTTATTCAAACATATCTAATATTGAATATATTATTTATAGATATCTACATCACCTGAAAAAGAAGGTGGACAATAAGGCCTACGTAGAAGCTTCGATATGCGAAGCATATATTATTGAGGAGGTCTCAAACTTCTGCTCAATCTACTTCGATACTCATGTTAGAATAAACTGGAATAGAGCACCAAGAAATGATGAAGGTGAGGTCGATGAACCAAATCGTGGAATCCGCACTATCTTTAATGTTGGTGGTAAGCCTACAAGTACTTCTAAGTTATGGTAGTTGGAGGACGATGAGTTTGAAGTCGCTCATCGCTATATCTGCCTAAATAGTGGTATAGAGGAGATGGAAGATATAGAGAAGTAAGAGACATAATTTTGCTACGATATACTCCAATTTTGTGATATACTTGTAAAAATTTCTCTAACTTTTCTCGTTTTATCATAATATTTTTAGAGCTGAGATAAAAATGGAGAGACCTAGCATTGATGATGATGGTCTTGCTAGAGAGGTTGACAGAAAATTTTCCTCGTGGTTCCATAACTATGTAAGGATTAGTAAGTTTTAACTATTCTAAATTCAATTAACTGACGAAAGGACTTTTGTCCTAATGACGTTATGATACGTGATGTTTTAGGTTTTTCGTCCTGGCACATAATTGACCGACGAAAGACTTCGAGCACTAGCTATCGGACCAAGCAAGAGGGCAAAATGTTGGGATGGATATACCATTAATGGCTTCAAATTTAGAACCATTGATAAGCCTATCAATTACTTAATTGTCGATGAGGAGGCTAATTACACAAAGAATTTTGGAGTTTGTGTAAGGGGTTCAGTCTACGACACCGATCCAGAATTTGACTTTTATGATTTTCTAAGAGATATTGTAGAGCTGGATTACTCTTTTGATACCCAAATTGTGTTGTTCAATGGTTCGATGCAACGCCTAAGTAATGATGGAGAATTGACGAACAGTTTGGATTTATTGATATAAAATACGGAAAAAGATATGTAGGTTTCGAACCGTTTGTGTTGGCTAGTCAAATGGTCCAAGTGTACTACACGAGTTATCCTAGTCGATGATGCACTACTCGTGATTGGTGGACTGTATGCAAAACTAAAGCAAGAAATATATATAATATTGGAGATCAAGCATACCAGGAGGATGAGCTAGTCATGCCCCAACCAACATATATGAGTTTAGCCAGTGTTGATGACATGGAGGTTGATGTTACTGTAGAGGATGATATAGTTGATGAAGAGCTTGCATAGAGGACTTACCTCATATAGAGGAGTCTGAAATGAGCGTATCGGATGAGGAGGAAGAATTTGAATTGGGGAAGGTAAAAGTTGAAGTAATAGTGAAAATGAAGAAGATGAAGAAGATTCAGATTACGAAGAAGATGAAGAAAATTAGTACGTATTACCTATTAGATTTGCATTGATTATTTGTATCAACACACCTTTATTTAATTTTTATTAGATTTGCATTGATTATTTGTATCATCACATCATTTTTTATTTCTTTCAGATTTACATATGGCGGGACGAGGCCGTACACGTCGACTTCGAAGATCTGGGTCGACCTGCCCTCCTGCTCCTACTCCTCCTAGTACTCCAGCTGCAGATCGCAGAGGAGTTAGCGAGGACGATTTGGTTGATGAGGAGGATGGCTTATCTCCGTCGTTCACTCGTTCTTCGATCGGCGGAGCTAGCCCTGATATTCCTTCAGCATCTACTCCTACTGGTGTTGGTGCCCCGTCTTCTACGCCGGAGACTACACCTATCGCTTCTACTGCGGCGAACCCATATCCTGGCCTTTTGGTCGACCGTGGAGTGTACATACGTCGACCAGAATTTGCAGACCCTCCTACTTTGTCAAAGCAGCCATCCAACATCACTCGTCCCGAGCTGTGGGCTGATAGAACGACGTAAGTATATAAGTTTTAGTAGACACATTTATTCATACTCTATTTATTATCTAATTGTATATTGTTTTTTATTCCAGGTTCTTTTCGGTCCAGGTTGGTAGAGATTTGGGGGAGTTGATGCGTCGTCAATTCCATGGTCTCTATCTAAACTTCGGGGATATCTCAGTTGATAGACGATTCATTTTGTAGTACCCCTTCCCGCAAAGTCAATCGGAGGAATCGAAATGTCGACGGCGTTCGACCTTAGCCTTGCAACGGGTACTCGAAGACTCGTTCGGTCGAGGCGACACCTCGCTCAGGTGGGGTAGTTTTGATGAACTTGTCTCATCTTAGCTTTTACTTAATAACTCGTATGTTTTCAACTTACACAAGTTAGGCTTGATAATAAAAGAGACGCATCCACATAGCTAAGGGAATAATCCCGACGGGTCAGAATGTCTTAGAACATGGAAAATGGTCCCACGGTCAGCTTAGAAGTCGGCTCAGCGTGCTTTTAAAATGACACTCGATCCTTCGTCCCGTGGCTTGGGAGAAGGAAGTCGGCCTAAGTTGCTAAGTTGCCCCGTTACTCGAATTAGCCTAAGTCATAGGCGTCGCTCGCATGAATGCTTAATAAAGCATGCACGGTCCCGTCGTCCAAGGCTTGGCATATCCTTCGTACGTCTCGTGAGTTAAGTCGTCTTGTACAGCTTGTGGCTTAAGTCTAGGCACCCGAGAACTTGGTTGTTCAAGTCGATCGCGTGCACGACACGTCCCCTCGATACGAAGCTTGGCGTAGCCTTTGCTCGTCAAGTCGTTCCACAAATAAGTTAGGCAAAGTTATGCCGGTCGGTCTAAGCTGTTTCTGGTACTGTCCCGCTCTAGCTGCGGTTGTCAAGTCGCGTAGTCCCTCGAGAGCAAGGCTCATCGTATAAGGTATACGACTTGAGCGATAGCGTCGCCTAGAGAACCAGGCCTGTCTAAGGCACGAGCTACAGTAGATTGAGTAAAGAGTATGCCACGGACAAAGGAAGTCCACGCGACTGGTTGTCGCCGAGATCGGTCCCGTTACTTGGGAGTCTTGATAAGTCTCGCACACGAGATCGGTCCCGCTACTTGGGAGTCTCGACAGATAGATGGAGAGCATGGTCATGGTTAAGGAAGGACTTGATAGATCAGGTTGAGTCTTGCATGGTCATTAGACAATTTGTCGATAAGGTGTAGTCTTCTTGAGTGATCGCTGGGGCACTGGGATCAGGTCGGCCCGGGGGAAGCGAGTTGCGGCTCAAAGTAGGATGCTGGATAACCGCATGGGAGATTCGGCACCTCCGGGGCTAGCTACCAACGGAGGGACGGTCCGATATCCCCGAGCTAGTCCAAGATAGCTTAACATTGCTAGTGACCACTCATGTAGATGGGTCGACAGAATAGCGACAAACCGCGTGTATGCCTTTGGATTGGGTCTAGAACTTGAACGCATGTCTAGTTGGTAACACAATATCTGGGCCTAAGGTTGGGCTGTAGCATAGGTACTGTGCTTGGCACGATACTTGGCGTCGAGATGTTCATGAAGTCGACCCTATGTTTGACAAGTCTTGTCTAAGTTGGTTTATGAGTCGAACAGGAAGGCCGCAAGGCGGTAGCATGGATAAGTCTTGATAGCAAGGCACGGCCTCAATCTTGAAGCACGAACAAATCTAAGCAAGGTCTTAAGGCACAAGCAAGGTCTAGAGTTACGACCTGGACGAGTCATCCCCTTGACGTCGTTGGCACGAGAATTGGTCTAAAGGCACTTGAGTTTAAGTGAAAGTCTTGGCACGGCCGAGTTCACATAAGTTGCTTCTCGGTGAAGCACTGTCTCGAATGTGTTAAAGTCACGAATAGAGTATGGCACGACCCTGCCGTCCCGAGTTGAAGTTTGGTCAAGTACATAAGCGATGAGGCACTGCCTCGATCGAAATACACGTTGGAATTATAGTGCGACGATGTCATGGCATCTCGGTTTAGTCGGACGTCCTTGTCCCGAAATTGATCCTAAGGCAAGACTAGCAAGACAATCGAAAGGGATTTAAGCCGCACAAAGTAAATGAACGTGTCAATTTTGTATGGGTGGGCGATGAGCTCACTTCACCAGTACAGTTGAGTACTGACACCCATATAGTCTTCATGTGCAGGCACAGATAGAAGCTCGTGGCACGGAGCTCGCTTGGATGCGTCGAGACACGGAGTTCCTTGGCGAGTCGAAGTGTGCGGCCGCGTGAACTCAAGACTTATACGGGACATAATGTATGGGCGTCGCCTTCCGAAGCTTCCGCTGGCTCAAGTATTTGTAATCGTGAGATGAGAGAGAGCAGAGTGACTTGTAAATCAAGAGAAAAGTGAGCACGAGAGACTTGTAATTATGGCCTTGCACCTATTGTAATTTCATTGTTCAATATCAATAAAGATCTCTTTTGAATAACTTATGTTTTGCCTTTAAATTTCTGCTGCATGTTCAATATTTCTGCTTGGGACTTCTGTACGACGACTCTGTCGCCGCCGCAGTAATCGACCGTTATGGAACCCGCCTTATACGAGCACAATCTAGGCTCGTGCGGTATCATGCCTTAGCGAGGACGATTGCTCCTACGGGTACGGGGCATTGACATAATGGTATTAGAGCACGGCTTTACGTCCTTGGACTTCATGTCGATCTCACAGTTTTGAAAGCTCGTTGTTGATAAAGAAGTGTGCGCTCTCTCTCAAATGTCCCTCGGCATGTCCATACAATAAGTCTAAATATTTTCAAAAGCTCGTACAAGCGTTCAATCGAACGCATCGGTAGGCTTTTGTGCCGAACGGTGTCAACTTGACTCGATAGGAAACACATGCTAAGTTAACATGTCGCGTGCGTGTCTGACTAGTCCTACGTTGATCTTAGCAAGTGAGTGTGTAAACTCGGAATATAGTCCGCACGAGGTAGCTATGCACATGGCCTTTTGGCTAAGTTGTGCCGCGTGTTGCGCACCTCGACTTTTTGGTGCAAACGATTGCGAGCGATATTAAGTACCGCTCGATCGGGAACGGAGATACACTTAAAGTATATATCGATAGAAACTCTATCGAACTAACGCTTAGGCGTATACGAAAGATTGGTTTAGATTTTGAAGAATAGTACGAACGACTTAGTACGTCGAGACGACGTGAGCGATTACGCTAGAGATTCATCGAACGAATCTGAAAGATGTATTAGCAAATAATGTGAACGTGATTGTGGATTAAATCAGATGGCTCGAATCCTGAGTGGTGTATGGTTTGTCTTGGAAATCATTCGAGCGAAAATTGAGGATTACGAGTAACAACGAGTAGGTCGGCGAGGCGATACGATCACGCAAAGCCTTAGAACGCATCACGCTTAGTTGATCGTGACTTCGAATATCTCAAACGAGATATCATTCGGACAACTTGTGAATGGACAACGCGACTTAGAAAATGTTTCGGAACGATGAAACAAGTGAATGTCTCGATCGAGGAAACTTACAGGATCGCGTGTACGATTTCGGATTGAGTCAAATGAAATATGACTTGAGTTTTGGACAACGATCTTGAAACTAGCTTGAGGAATAGCGACCGAACTTGATCTTGAATATTGAGGAGATTATGGAATATCCAACTCGGACAACAGCATCAATGCACGACTCGGAGTTCGTTGCAAAAAGGAAGATCGTCGGGTTACGTACATCATCGATGGTATTGAGACATATCAAAGATCGATGTGCGACAACTCAGGGGTACTCTGATTCGAGGAACGATGATTGTGTAAAATGTTATTGTTCCGATGGATGCTATACTTGGGATGTTGGAACACGTAGAGGAAAATATAGACTTGGCTCAAAGATTTTCTAGTTGAACGAATGACGGTCAGACTATCGAATTGAGATCTTGGCTTGGATGAAAATAAAATATTTGGATTTGCTTCGTCGATAACCACGATATTCACATTCTTGTCTTATGTGAGCGCAACTCGAGCCTCGCACATGTGTCACGCCGATTAGGGCGATCACTCCGCGTGAGCACTGGTATGGTGATTCATACAGCGGAATGATCAAACTTGTATGGCGTGGCAATTTGTATGCATCGACTTGTGGTTTGACACGAAGGTGAACTCGATAATGACTCGGTGTGCTGGACATTTGAACTTGAGGGTTGAGTAGGTCCAATCCGCGTATCGAAAATGAACTAGTCTAGACTCAAGCAAGAGTTACGTCCCGATGAGAATGATTATTCCATGGGAGTGTTGCATGGTGATTCATGAACCACCGTGGATGATCGGACTCGCGTAAGATTGGGGTACAACATATTGTCGAGCTAGATGACCTCGTGATCGAATACATGAATTGGTTAGAATTGGTGATTGAATGGATTCGAATTCTGCGCTACGAGTGCCTCGATGCGAACTAGGTGATCGTGCTCGATGTTTAGAAATCTGAGTGACGTGAGCTTGGGTAGAAAACCCCGTACTACCGACTATGGTTTGACCCTAGGATTAGGGTCAGTGTTGGCATTATTGTTGGAGAACTATAATTCCAATCCCGACATTGACTTAGCATCGAGAAATGGCCTAGCGGTTAGGCGAGACGCCCCTGTTTCAAGAGTTAGCAATCGAAAGATTGATCTTGAGGATTGGCATAGCATGGATGGATAGTGTGAATCATGAGTATAGGAATACCCCTCACGAGATTCAGCTGACATGTATATATTTCAGGGACGCCTGAGTATGTGCACGATGCGACTCGAGTGAGAACGACGAATTCTCTATCATGCGGTTTGGCTGAATACATGTATTTTGGAGACGCCTGGAATGCGTGTACGATCCAACCAAGTGATACGTTGAGTTCAAGCGAGACTTGAAGAATCAAAATGGTCGAGGATTTTGAAATCATGTTAATGGAAAGATTGATAGTCATGCGAGCGTGGCTCGGAACCAAAGAAACGCGTAGGCGGAGTGTATACGATAAATTATGACGTACCTCACACGACTGTTATAGTTCTGTGTCTAGGCACGAGTAAGTCTTGGCCATAGAGATGGTAGGATGGCTTGCCTTGAGGAAAGTCTCAAGGACGAGACTTGTTCTGAGTGGTGTATGTTGTAGTGCCCCGTCCCGCAAAGTCAATCGGAGGAATCAAAATGCCGACGACGTTCGGCCTTAGCCGTGCAACGGCTACTCGAAGACTCGTTCGGTCGAGGCAACATCTCGCTCAGGTGGGGTAGTTTCGATAAACTCGTCTCATCTTAGCTTTCACTTAATAACTCGCATGTTTTCAACTTGCACAAGTTAGGCTTGATAATAAAAGAGACGCATCCACATAGCTTAGGGAATAATCCCGATGGGTCAAAATATCTTAGAACATGGAAAATGGTCCTACGGTCTGCTTAGAAGTCGGCTTATCGTGCTTTTAAAATGACACTCGATCCTTCGTCCTGTGGCTTGGGAGAAGAAAGTCGGCCTAAGTTGCTAAGTTGCCCCGTTACTCGAATTAGCCTAAGCTACAGGCGTCGTCCGCATGAATGCTTAATAAAGTATGCACGGTCCTGTCGTCCAAGGCTTAGCTTAGCCTTCGTACGTCTCGTGAGTTAAGTCGTCTTGTACGGCTTGTGGCTTAAGTCTAGGCAACTGAGAACTTGGTTGTTCAAGTCGATTGCGTGCACGGTACGTCCCCTCGATGCAAAGTTTGGCGTAGCCTTTGCTCGTCAAGTCGTTCTGCAAATAAGTTAGGCAAAGTTATGTCAGTCGATCTAAGCTATTTCTAGCACTGTTCCGCTCTAGCTGTGGTTATCAAGTCGCGTAGTCCTTCGAGAGCAAGGCTCGTCGTATAAGGTATACGACTTGAGCGATAGCGTCGCCTAGAGAACCAGGCCTGTCTAAGGCACAAGCTACAGTAGATTTAGTAAAGAGTATGCAACGGACAAAGGAAGTCCACGCGACTGGTTGTCGCCGAGATCGGTCCCGTTACTTGGGAGTCTCGATAAGTCTCGCACACGAGATCGGTCCCGCTACTTGGGAGTCTCGACAGATAGATGAAGAGCATGGTCCTGGTTAAGGAAGGACTTGATAGATCGAGTTGAGTCTTGCATGGTTATTGGACAACTTGTCGACAAGGTATAGTCTTCTCGAGTGATCGTCGGGGCACCGGGATCAGGTCGGCCCGGGGGAAGCGAGTTGCGTCTCAAAGTAGGATACTGGATAACCGCATGGGAGATTCGGTGCCTTCGGGGCTAGCTATCCGTAGAGGGACGGTCTGATATCCCCGAGCCAGTCTAAGATAGCTTGACATTGCTAGTGACCACTCATGTAGATGGGTCGGCAGAATAGCGGCAAACTGCGTGTATGCCTTTGGATTGGGTCTAGAACTTGAACGCATGTCTAGTTGGTAACACAATGTCTGGGCCTAAGATTGGGCTACAACATAGGCACTGTGCTTGGCACGATACTTGGCGTCGGGATGTTCATGAAGTCGACCCTATGTTTGACAAGTCTTGTCTAAGTTGGTTTATGAGTCGAACAGGAAGGCCGCAAGGCGGTAGCAAGGATAAATTCTGATAGCGAGGCACGACCTCAATCTTAAAGCACGAACAAGTCTAAGCAAGGTCTTAAGGCACAAGCAAGGTCTAGAGGTACGACCTGCACGAGTCGTTCCTTTGACGTCGTGGGCACGAGAATTGGTCTAGAGGCACTTGAGTTTAAGTGAAAGTCTTGGCACGGCCGAGTTCACATAAGTTGCTCCTCGGCGAAGCACTGTCTCGAATGTATTGAAGTCACGAATAGAGTATGGCACGACCCTGCCGTCCCGAGTTAAAATTTGGTCAAGTACATAAGCGATGAGGCACTGCCTCGATCGAAATACACGTTGGAATTATAGCGCGACCATGTCATGGCACCTTAGTTTGGTTGGACGTCCTTGTCCTAAAATTGATCCTAAGGCAAGACTAGCAAGACAATCGACAGAAATTTAAGCTGCACAAAGTAAATGAACGTGTCAGTTTTGTATGGGTGGACGAGGAGCTCACTCCACCAGTACAGTTGAGTACTGACACCCACATAGTCTTCATGTGCAGGCACAGGTAGAAGCTCGTGGCACGGAGCTCGCTTGGATGCATCGAGGCACGGAGTTCCTTGGCGTGTCAAAGCGTGCGGCCGCGTGAACTCAAGACTTATACGGGATATAATGTATGGACATCGCCTTCCGAAGCTTCCGCTGGCTCAAGTATTTGTAATCGTGAGATGAGAGAGAGCAGAGTGACTTGTAAATCAAGAGAAAAGTGAGCACGAAAGACTTGTAATTATGGCCTTGTGCCTTTTATAATTTCATTGTTCAATATCAATAAAGATCTCTTTTGAATAACTTGTGTTTTGTCTTTAAATTTCTGCTGCATGTTCAATATTTCTGCTTGAGACTTCTGTGCGACGACCCCGTCGCCGTCGCAGTAATCGGCCGTTATGGAACCCGCCTTACACGAGCACAATCTAGGCTCGTACGGCATCACGCCTTAGCGTGGACGATCGCTCCTTCGGGAGCGGGGCGTGACACATTTGGCTCAAGATGCTTGAGGTATGTCTAAATAATATCGTCTTTGTTTACAATATATACTCCAATATTTTATTATTTATTTTTATTTATCCTTATTTGCAGAAGTTGTACTGGTGGCCGGCGCACAGAGATCAGACGATACGGAAGTGCTACAAGTCCGTCTCCAGCAAGAGTTTGAGGGATATAGTCAACGACCAGAAGGCGCTGGCTCTACTAAATAGTGCTCTTCGTAAGGAGTGGTTGAAGGAGAAATTCTGGAAGGAGATGCAGAAGAAGATGGACACTCCAGCCTATAAGGCCAAGTGTGAGAACGCAAAGGCGTCCCGTGCTAAGGGTGGTCACCACACGGGTGGATCCATCCCAATTTCAGAGCATTATCGATAGCTGGTGAGTATTCTTATTTGTTATTTCTTTGATTATTTAATTTTAATGTTTAGCTATAAATTGATGTTTAATTGTTATAGTGCGAGGAGGCCGCCAGGGAAGGCGGAGACCCGAATGCCGTGGACTTTCCTAAAGTTTTCGAGCATACCCATCAGCGAAAGAAGGATGGGAAGCTCGTAGATGATCAGGCGACCAAAACCTATGTAAGTTTTCCAAGTCCTATATCTATTACTTTTCTTCTTTGTCTTTACGTACTTAACTATATTTATGAATCATAACCCTTAGTAGCATTATAAATCAAAGAATAGTTTAGGAGACGTATGAGAACGTAACCATAACAATACTTAATAGTAACTAAAATACCAATATTAACTCTAAATCTATTCATCTATATAAATATAGGAGACGTATGAAACTTTAGAGAGTCGAGTCGGTGAGGGAGGGACTACCGAGGAGGGACCTGGGACTAGTCAGCCACCGACGTCGGCTGTGAGGAACGACTTGTGGATACAAGCCGTCGGTAGAGGAAAAGGGGGCAGTGTGTACGGTATTGGATCATTGGCATGCCAGCCGTCCGTTTATTCCAGAGCTCCTCTATCTCCACCACCTCCACCTCCACAGACCGATGATACTGCCGACGCCTGCACTTTGCGGTAGATTACACAGATTTTGGTGGGCCTATAGGATCAGGTGAGCCAGATGAGCGGAGTTCTAAGCACAGCAGGTCTGATTCCTGCTGCCACTGCAAAGACTCCAGCTTCGACCTCAGCGCCTCCGACAACGACTACTCCTCCGACCATAGCGCCTACTACACCGGCTCCTCCTCTGACCACAGTGCCTCTTGTCGTGCCGCCGACTCTTCCAGAAGTTCCTTCCCAGGACGTATAGCGGATTGTCACTTTGGTCCTGGGACAGTTATATGCATACGGACGGCCGGCTATGCCTCCGCCACCTCCTCCACCGTTAGTTTGATTTTTTTGTTGTATTTGACGATGAGTTTGTATGAACTTTAGGAGTTTGATCGATAAGTTTATGTACTGTTGAACATATTTGTGTATATGTACTATATTGCGACTGCTGGACGAGTTTGTATCTGTTTGAGTTGTTTGGATAGACAATTGGAGTTCAATGTAATGTATATATTGGTGCTTTGGTTAATTTTTGTAAATATTGGGGTTATATTTAATGTATATCATTTGAGTAATGTATATCTATATTCATAGGTTTGAGCAAAGCTGTAATAATTTAGTCTGGTAATAATGAGAAATTTAGCGACTAACCAGCGACGGAAGTCTGAACAATTTGCAGGTCAGCGAATGACTACCGACTAATTAGCGACGAAAATCTGGAAATATTTTCGGGTTAGCGACGGATATTTTCATCGCTAACTTTCTATCTGACACCAAAAGCGTATCAGACGAGTCAGCGACAAAAATTTTCGTCTTCTGAAAAATTTGGTATTTTGGCTCACTAAAAAATATCTGTAATCCGTCGCTAATATGTCGCTGTGTTTGTCGACGTTTATAGTTCGTTGCTAATCCGTCGCTATATTTAGTCGGTGATTCCGTCGGTAATCCGTCACTATAGCGACGGATTACCGACGTATTTGTTATAGCGACGTCATGTTTATCGACGTCCAATAACCGTCGGTAATCGGTCGGTAAACATATTTAGCGACGAAAAATACGTATTTATTGACGGAAAGGTCCGTCGCTAAATACCAATATTTTTGTAGTGTTGCTATGTAGTTACTAACAAAATACAGTAAAATAGTAACAAAATTGTCACTAAACAGTAATAAGCTAAATTTATACTTTCGTCGCTAGTCCATCGCTACCGTTACTGGTGTCGGCCACTAATTTCATATATTTTGTAGTGATCAAAATCTCTAAAATTATAATGTGAGTTGAGCGCTTAAATATTTATATTATTCTAAAACTGAAGGCATGATCTTTTGAGGTGTTTGAGTGACTTACATCCCCATACTTTGTTTCTAATCTCTGAAATGATCATATGTATATGTCAAGCAGCTGGATATTCATACAGGGGCCTTACAAGATTATGTAAAATATTGTACAAAATATCGTGTGTGCAGTCCATACATATATGTCTAGTTTTATTAGCTATACAAGATTTTGGTTTTAGAAAATTTGGATTTTATAACTCGTTCCAAGTGGGCAGGCTGTTCTGGGGAACAAGTGTATAAATGTGTCTCCAATATAGAAGTTTGTAAAAATAGACAAGAGCCACTTGGACGATTCTAAGAGCATCTTCAAGGCTGGTACGACTTTGGAAAAAAGTTATTGCCATATAGAAATTACAAAATTTTATTAAAAAATTCTTCTTCAATGCAATTGTTAAGTAAGTTGTGAATCTTATGTGACAAGTTATGGAAGACATTGTGAACATCATCAACCCTATTGTCTTGTAATATGTGTTGATGACCACGTGATGGACTATCCATCCGTGCAACAGAAAATTGATTAGAAAAATCTGTCTATATATAATTTTCTTTTTGTCTCTGTATCAAACTGTTAGGCTTGCAATAATATTCTCCCTAGCATGCGACATATCTACATGATCTTCTCATAATTAGAAGTTGGAACGTAAAATTCCATATCTCTAATAGACATGACACCTCCTTGAGCGCGATGACGTACAAGCATCATGGTGTCTCATTCTCTCTTAGGCCAATACGATTTCGGTGTCCCGATAATCGATCGAGATACTATACCTTATGTACAAGTTGTCCAAGAATAATGCATAATATGCAACTTCTATCAATTAAAATATTGAGATACATGAGCTAAGTCCCAATAAATATTTCTTTCTTTCTTTAAAATTATAAAGCCGTAGCTTTTTTCTTCCTTTCTTTCATTCTGACGGCCAAGTCGTGTTCTCCCTTTCTTTCTTACACAAATACATTATAACAGTACAACACCTTCACTTAATAATTATGTCTTAGAAAGCCTACATTTCAAGTCTATAGTTCATATTCTTTCTATACAACAACAAATATAACTCTTTCAATTTTATCAACATTCTATATAACTGCAAGCATGCAATTCTATCTATTTAACAATATATGATAAAGTCTACGAAATTGTTTTGTTTTTCTGTAACAAATAAATGAATCATTTGACTATCTTTCTTTAACAAGTATCGCAACAATTTAACAACATACGATAAGGGAACATAAAGTCATGCATTCATTCTTTCTTTTAATAGCATACGATAAAGTGTCTAGGTAATTATTTTATCTTTCTTTAACAAGTAGAGTAACAGTTTTGTCAATTGTATTCATAGTATATCTTAAGCATGCAATAATTCCTTATGGGTATTTTTTGTTAATCGTGAAATAATCAAAAAGCGAAACCTTGCCCACTAACGTATGATGAAACGTCTTCATGTCCCAACAAGGAAGCTCTTATAGAAGTTTTTCCTTACTTGAGCCACCAAACCGACATTTATAGCAATGTAATGCCATAGGTACTAGAGGGACACTACAATCATCGCATGTCGTACCTTTTTTCCCCTTTCTCGTAAAGCTCTTTTCGGACTTTTCTATCTTCCCCCTAAGATCTAAAGCAAACTGGTTTACTGCATCACTGTGGAGACACACAAAAAAGAAGAAGAAATGCTATCTTTTCTTACTGGCGTAAGGTACCACAAATCGAGTATGTTTGAGAGATCCTGCGCTGAGGATCTCCGAGTACAAAAAGAATTCTGGGGAATGGGTCGATGGAGATCGAGCGGCAGTTGCTCCTTTACTCCGTTGACACTCCGATTACAAAAATAGAAGAAAACCTAAGAAAATTGCTAACTCTCGGCTCACTGGCAAGAAGTGCAACAATTTGGCTCTTGAAAATGCTCTCCGTTCTGTCATTTGAACAGGTATGAGACCCCTTTTTATAGTCGTTTCTGTGTTGGAATGATGTTGGGCACATAGAGTGTAGGCGCATGCAGACTGCGTGATCGTAGGTTGATCGTGGGATTGACGTGGCCGCATGCTTCGGTGCACGACTGCTCGTAGAGACTGACATGGCCGTATGCTTCGGTGCACGATTGATCGTGGGTTTGACCGAGTTAGGGGCTGTCCTGACTTGGGCGGATAGCCTGAAACAGGGCTATGTGCCCCCTTCTGGAGGAGTCCAGAGTGGGCGCATGGGCGCATAGCTTGCTCTGGTGACTTGGGCGCATAGCTTGCTCTGGTGACTTGGGTGCATATGACTTCCCTGGCTTGGGCGTATAGTTGTCAAGACTGCTAAAATTTTCATGCTTCTACATGACCCCCTTCAAAGTTTTCGATACTTGAACGAGTTCGAAATACTTTGAAAGAAGCATGGACCGTCTTCTCGTGATGCAGTGGGCGCATAGCATAGCTCTCCCTTTGGGCGCAGAGAGTTTGGCCAGACTGTCAGAGAGATGGCTGTTTAGATTTTTTTTAAAAATCTGAACTGACAGATTCATCGGAGTAGAATTTGAAGAGGTCCATCCTTCATGCGTTGTCCATGTCAGCAAGTGGCAGTAGCATAATGTGCAAGAGACTAGGTCTTCATGTGAGCGCATAAGTCGTAGTGGACGCATAGTACGCAGTGGGTGCATAGGCGCATAGGAGTAGTGGGCACATAATGTTTGGCCCATGCCTATAAATAGGCCTTTGAAGAGAAAAGATTCATTACTCTCTTTTCCTTCAAAACTTTCAAAAGACTTTTTATCTCTTCTCTGTACGAACCATGTCTCCCAAGGCTGCCAAGAGATCTGCGAAGGGCAAGGGGGCTGCACCGAGTGGCTCTCCTCCTGCGACAGCATCCTCGCTAGTCCAGGACCCGATCCTGGGTGAGGCTACGCCTCAAAACAAAGTCTTGAGCATTAATTTACGACGTTCAGACTTTTTCTATGCCTGGACGCATGTGCCCAAGGTAACATATTTTTGTGAGCATTCATATGCGCCTACAGAAGCATGCGCCCATGCTGTGGTGTGTTATGCGCCCACATGCTGCTGCATGTTATGCGCCCACATGCCGTTTGTATGTTTATGTGCCCATATGCTATTTTGGGCGCATAGCCCTTTGGGTGCATAGCCCTTTGGACGCATAGGATTCCTCCAACACTTAGTTTTTTTTACAGATTCTGAGTCCGACTTTTTCTTCCATCCTTGCAGTTAACATATTTGTCCCGGAACTTGGTGGAATCCCTTTCGGCTCTGCTTGCCAAGTCCTCGGCACAAGCCTCATAACCAATATGGTCAGAAAGGTTCAGGCCAAGATCAGTCATAACCAGCCTACGGAACGGACGATCGCCATACTTGAACATGACAAGACCTTCTTGAAGCAGATGATTAACGACGAGAAGCTTTTGCTCGGAGGGGCACGTCGTTTCAAGAAGCCGTACTCCCTGTTCGGTGACAGTATGGGATTTGAGGATAACGAGACGATATGTCTAGAAGACTCTCTGGTAGTTAAGTTAAATAACCAAAGAATATGGTTGCCATCGATGAAGCACCAATACCCTCTATCAGCATTTACTGATCTAGCTGTGCAGAGGCAGATGAAATGGGACCTGACCCCTGAACTACATGGGGTCATTTTTGGCAGGATCCAATTCAACCCTGGTGACCGAAAGAAGGACACTTTTAAGTGTGTCAAGGGCTCCACGTCCTACTCCATGAGGGGGCTGCATCTTGGAATCATAATAAACGATGTCCCGACTGATCTTCACCCTTACGCTGCTTAGACTCTCTCCAACTTGATGCTGTCAAAGAATGAGTCGTATCCGGGAGGGAAGCTACGGATGGAAGGTTGGAGATGTTCTGTCCCGTTCTGGAGTGACCTTACTGGATGGATGCTCTCGACTTACGAGGCCACCCTAAAAGCTGCCGATCTTTTTTATGCCGTTAGAGCCACTCAATATGGCATTAAGGTTAACTGGCCTATGTTTATATCATTGGTGGAGTTGTACGACCATCACACGTGTACTTTCTTCACTCCGGGTGGGGAGATGGGTCTGGCTCTTCACGAGATGCAGGCGATATCCAAACTTCCTTGGGGGACGGAGCCATAAGCAGAATACGTCCTCCGTGACGAGGAGCTCCTGGATTTGGAGAGAAAGAACTCCGAGATGATGGAGGTGTACAAAGAGTTACTCTATCACCTTTTTATTTGTCACCAGATTACAAAGAAGGGTAAGACTGAGGGGTCCCTTCCCCATACGAGGGCCTGGACCAACTACATCTTCACCAGAGAAGAAGGAGACGGCCCAGTCTCTTTCTCATCCCGCAAGCCCCCGACGAAATCTGAGATAGAGCAGTTGATGGCAGATCACGGGACTGTAGACGCCGAAGATAGTGATAATCCTGAAAGGAATTTTTCAGTTTATCATTTCTTCAGGCAGGCCAAGTTCAAGCTGTCAGAAAAGGCGCTGCTAGCCGCTTTCCTGATGACATGGCTTCATGATTGTGTAGTCCTTGGTGGTTCAGGGTCTATTTAAAGAATAAGCCGGGGTATGATACTTCCACTGTAAAGCTGGCCTTTGGATGCCAACTTGTCCTGCTTCCAGCGATGGTCTGCGTCATCCAACGGGGTTTGCGACACTTTGTTGTGAACGCGATGACACCCGATGGCAGAAAGGATTTTGCTAGGATTGAGTTTCTCTTTTATTATCTGATGGAATGGCTGGTGCTGCATTATCCCAGATTAATGAATGTCGGGCTGATGGCAGACTCTTTGGCTGGGGATGCCTTTCTTCGGAGATTCAAAGATGCGGATTGGACCGTTACAGGGGTACCTGTTTGCAGGAAGACTTTGAGTTTTCTGCCGAACTATGAATTCTTCAGAGTGTCGTCTCTGTCTGGTAGTGGCCGTGCAGGAGACACCCTAGTAGATAAGGAATCACTCACTTCTAGCCTTCATATTGGGGCATTTCGTTGGCTCCAGTCCATCAGGCCTTCCAATCTGGTGTTCAGGAATATGAACCACACTTTCCTGGAACCTTATTTGCCGAGTCGCTTTGCACGGCAATTCGGTTACAGCCAACTTCTCTTGGGCAATCCCAGCCCTCATCTACAGTCGATAGAAAGGCTGATCGATGGGGCACGTGCATGGGGCTACTATAACGCTGGATGTACGGGGGCAGTTTTTACCATGTTAGAAGATAAGCCTGACACCCACATGCTCTTTGCCGCTGCCAAGTTCTATATTCAGCTCAATACCCTTCATTCTCGGTATGACCGTGAGCAGAGTTTACTATCAGAGACTAGGCTTGCCCCTACTCTTGTTGATATAGGACGAGTGCGCGTGATGGAAAGTTACAGAAAGGAAGGCGCTGCACCCTCAGTTGAGCCGGCTGCAGCGCTCCATCAGAGAGTTGTTCTTGAGGAGCCTATTGTTGCAGCGCCTCGGAGAGAGGATACTGAAGAACCTCTTCCTGACATTCCTCATAAGAGGAAAGCTTCCACCGAGCTGGTTCCACGGCCCAAAAGGAAGAAGGTTGTTGTTTTTCGAGTGAGAAAGAAGGTCGCGGACGTGAGTGCCGGCTCGCCTCCTTCCAGAAGATCTTCTCGACAGACGGCGTCGCAGTCCGTTGCCATTCGGGAGGTAGATCCCTTCCTAGACTCCATAGCTGTTTGGTCAAACCATTAGAAGTTTTCTCACTATTGCACTTATCCTTTGCGCAGAACGTTGAAGTCACGACTGCGGCAGGTGCTTCTTCGTCTGAAGAGGTGGACATAACAACAGTGTCCCCTGCTCGTCCTCAACCGATGGATGAGGGTGGGTCTTTGCCAGTTGTAAGGCTTGAGCAAAGGGATGATCAGGGCGAAGGTCCAGACCATGACGGCGATCAGAAAACCAGTCCCTCCTATGACATTTCTTTGGGGGATATGTCTGCGATAGGAGCTATGATGAAAGACTTGGATGAAAATCAAGTCCAATCTGCTCACCCTCCTGCGGGTACGTTATCTTTGTACCTCTCTTTGGATGAGATTTTTCGACTTCGATTTTGTGTGATCCTCGTGAGGCTGACTGTCATTGTATATTCCATTGTAGACAAGGAGAAGGAACCACTCGTAAAGATAGCCCAAGGCATTGGAGAAGAAACAGAGGTTGTCCCTGGCTCCTCTTAATTTGTTGGTGTCAAAGGATCTGTTAGTGAGCCGACATCGGCTGCAGAAGGAGAGGTTGAACAACCTACTGAGGGGGCTGTTGCTGAATCTGCTCCCAGTCCGGCTGGGGCCGTGGAAGATACCCAGCCTGATGCTGCTCGAGGCCTTGATATTGTTCTTCTTGAACAACCTGGGCCTGCTCTCGGTTTCCCTGAAGCCAAGCCTGATGACTTAGTCCAAGTTGGCGCTGAGCATGCCGAAGGTACGAAATTACAACTCTTTTGTATTCCCCTTTTTTGGTTACTGATACATAAATTATTTTCTTGTCAGTTTCAGCTTCTTGTCAGGCATCTCTTTCTGGAGTGGAAGAACCTCATCAAGCTTCCTCCCCGACGACCTCCACCGAAGACGACGAGATAGCCCAGGAAGTCGTCAAAGCTTTCTATTCTGTCCTGAAAGTAAAGCTTCCTGGAGTTCTGAATCAAAACGCCACCTTTGGCCCTGTGAAGGCTGTTGCTGAATGCCAAGTGGCGGCCCTTGAGAGCATCGTCGGCTATGAAGAGCGGGCTAATGCTCTAAGGAGGGTTCTGAATGATCTGGAGGGTCAGGTGGCCAGATTCTGGGATGCTAAACAACGGAGCCAGACGTCGCTATTCCGTGCAGAAGACGAGGCTTTAATCACGGCTCTCGCGGAGGAGGAGGCTACTTTTCAAGCAAGGAAGGATGCCCTCGCTCAAAAGATCAGTGAATTGGATGATCAGTATGAGCAGTTCAATGCTGCGAGTGAGACACGTGCTGATTCAAAGAATTAGCTGGCTGCGCAGATTGCTGAGAAATATAATCATATTACGCGGATCCAGAATGAGATTGCTCAACTGGAGGCCAGCTTGAGGACATCGACGTTTGAACAGGAAGACTATTTGGCTCAGGCTGCCATGACCGCCACAACTTTCGACCACTTAAAAGAATAGCTGATGAAGTTGGAGGGAAAGCACATGAATCTGATCCCCTTCTAGGATGAGGTTGCTCGTCAAGAAGAGGCGCGCCGTCGTGTTACCGCGAAGTCCGAAGCTGAAATTACGGCTCTAAGGGATAGTATCAATCGATTGTGTATCCCTTAGATTTTTTTGTTTGTAACTGTTTCTTTTAGCTGTCAAGAATCTGGATCTTTTTCTCCGTCTTCTGATAGACGTTTTAATAAAGAATCTTTTGGCTTTCAAAATTCATGAATGAAGTTTGTGAAACATCAGAACTATAGGTAATGTGGACGTAGTAAGGATATTTCTGATGGATATTCCGCTGGAAAATTTAATATGGGCTTATTATCCGTTTTATATTCAGGGTTCTTGAATATAGATAATAAGTTGAAAGAAGCTGCTAATAGAGGTAATATGGACGTAATAGCAGAGGATGTTCTATATCTGACCAGAGGTAATATTGACGTGGAAGGATATATAACATTAGGTAGGAGTGGATAATTTAGAGGTAATATGGACGTGATTATCCTTGATGAATGCTTTGCTCAGAGGTTATATGGACGTGGCAAAACGTTCCTTAATCATCCTACTGGAGAAATAATTATCGAAAAACAGTTCAGAGGTAATAGGAACGTGACTTGTTTTCGTCAGACCGAGTTTGGGTAGAGTCAAAAATGGAAATAATTCCACTGGAGAATCTTTTTAGAGGACCTATTATCCCTGACGTATTCAAGACTCTTGAAATACGGATAATAGTTAGATGATTTTTTTGAATCACATAAACATTGCACTATACATTTACATGACTGAAAATATGTGAACACTGTTTACAAAAGTTACACATAATATTTCTTTAGGAACTTGCGCTGATCGGCATCATGAGCAAGTCACCATCATGTTTAGTTAGTCGATACGCACCGTTAGAATATACTGATTCTATAACGAAAGGACCTTCCCTTTTAGGCTGAAATTTTCTTTTGTCTTGTGCGTCATGACCATTGGTCTTCTTACTACTAAGACCAGATCACCAACTTGGAAGATTCTTTTCTTCACCTTTTTATTGAAGGCTCTGGAAAGGCGTGCTTGGTATAGCTCAATACGCTGCTGAGCTAATAAGCGTTTATCGTCTAGTGCTTCGAGTTCTTTAGTCGCAGACGGTAACTTTCTTCGGCAGTCAACTCACTGGCTAAGGCTACTCGAAGAGAAGGAATCTGGATTTCTAGGGGAAGAACTGCTTCGCTACCATAAACCAGAGAGAATAGCATACTGTCTGTTGGAGTCCGGACCAATGTACGATAGGCCCAGAGACATTCGTCGAGCTTCTCATTCCAATCGCGCTTGTTTGAAGGCACGAACTTCTTAAGAAGTTTAATGATGGTCTTATTGAAGGCTTCTGCTAACCCATTAGCCGCTGGATTGTAGGCAGTAGAGGCTACATTCTGGATTCGATTCTTATCGCAGAACCGATAGAATGTATGGCTCGCGAATTGTGGACCATTATCATGGATGATCCTGCGAGGTAGGCCGAAATGATAGATAACGTGATGTTTGATGAAACTGATCACGTTTGACATCTTCACTTCGGTAAGCGGTATAGCTTCCGCCCATTTGTAGAAGTAATCGGTTATAGCTAGGATGAACCGATGTCCTCTGAAAGATGGCGAGCTGATTGGGCCTATAACGTCCATACCCCAGACTTCAAAAGGCCAAGATGCTGCCGTCGGGTGTAGAAACTCCAAAGGTTGATGAATGAAGTCGGCGTAGAACTGACAAGCTCTACACTTCTTTGCATATTCAACAACTTCTGCTATCATTGTAGGCCAATAATAATCCATTCGTTTGAGGCGATCTTGTAATTTGGGGCCTGGTTGATGTGCACCACAAAATCCGTCGTGAGCCTCACGGAGTGCATGTTTGGCTTCTGTGTCTGATAAACATCGTAACAGTAGCCCATCGTAAGAGCATCGGTACAGCATTTTGGTAGCTGTATCATAGTAAAATCTGAAGGATCGTCTTTGGACAGATACTGCATCTTTTGGGTCCTCAGGAAGGATTCCATAGATGGCGTAGTCTATGAAAGGAAATCTCCAATCTTTAACGTTGACGTTTGTTTCTATTACGTAACTGTGATGAATATGCAAGGCATCTTTCACACAGAATAGTTCTCGACCAGACACTGTGATCGACTGCTGAGTATTAGTAGGGACGGTCAATTAAGCAGCAAGACCAGCTAAAGCATCTTCTTATATATTCTGTAGCTGAGGTACGTGCTCGATAAAGAATCCAGCGAAAGTAGAAGCCAATTCGATTGTCGCTTTGTGATATGGGATGAGATCTTCGTGACGAACTTCATAATCCCCTTGGACCTGACTAACTATTAGCTTAGAATCACCGTAAGCTTCTAGATAGTCAACTTCCAGTTGTTTTGCCAGTTGAAGGCCGATCAACAGGGAATTATATTCACCCGTGTTGTTGGTGCAGGATTCCACGAGAGAATATGCACGATGTATAACCAGATGGTCGGGTGACACAAGCACGATGTCTACTCCGGCCACGATATTTCCTTTAGGTCATGTTCTTGATGCACCGTTAAAGAACATTCGCCAAATGGGGATTTTCTCAGTTGTGGTGTTAGACTCCACTACTTTATTGGGGATTTCATCGTAGAGTTTGGAAGATTCTGGCACCGGATGAGCTGCTAAAAAATCAGCTAACACTTGGCCTTTAACTGCCTTCTGAGGGACGAACAATATGTCGTATGGAGTCTGTAGAAGCATAGAATTTCAGGAACGGAAATCCTATGCGCCTAACATTACATACGCCAGGGAGCTCAAATGAAGTACTTGGCACAAGCAAACAGCAAAAGCATAGACATTAAAAGAAGATTTTTATTTCATATAAAAGACTATTACATGTCTAAATTACAAAGAAGAACTTCTACAAAGAAAAGACCCTAAGTCTACAGCTAGGCGCAGCAACCGCCATGCGCTCTTAGTCAGGCGCATCTCTTCAGCGACTCAGTCCGGCGCATCTCTTCAGCGTCTCAGTCAGGCGCATCTCTTCAGCGTCTCAGTCAGGCGCATCTCTTCAGCGTCTCAGTTATGTGTATCCCTTCCGCATCTCAGTCATGCGTATCATGAAGTCTCAGCATATGCGCTCCACTTCGGCCCGATCGGGTGCTTCGACTAATGAAGCATTTATTGAGCAAGGGTGGGCGATCAACCCCACCCTAGCGGGAGGAAGAGCTATCCAAAGGAAGAGGAGAGCACCGCAAGATCCGCGGCAAAAGGAGGCTTTCAACACAACCAGAATGGGCAACACCCACTCTGACAGAAGAAAGAGCCTCCAAAGCGGGGGGAACCGTAATTCCGATCTGCGGCTCTTCCAGCGTAACGGAGACGAGGCCCGAGCATCCCGATCTTCGAATGCAACAGGCACCTTTCGCCTGCCTCAGAAGCCCTCGACTCCGACTTTTGGATGTAACAGTCACCTTCAAGCGCATGAACGAAGACAAGTCGTCGCATCTTCACCCTCGGGAACATCTCGTCAACAGAATGTGCTCGAGCAAACATGTTCATTTCGGAAGGACGTGAGGGAACGAGAAGCAAACTCTCTCTTTGCCACTATTTATAGGCCGGGCAAATCAAACCCATACGCCAAGTGGCGGGCTCTCCAAATCTCGTGCAATAAATTTGCATTTATGGTGATGAACCTGACGCTTCGAATTCGGCCAAGTCAAAAATGGCTATTTAAAGTACTTGTCCCGCCCCAGAACCAGAATACTGGAGAGCGGAGGAATGACTCAGCCAGCTACGTATTACGGGTAGATGAATACCGTATAATACGATCAATGCTGTCTAACAAGACGAGGGGGTGCATACTACGTGAAAGTCTTACTATGGTCACTTCACATCTATTGTCTCAATCATTCAAGCAAGAAACAAAAATAGAGAACATGTAAGATAAAGCAGTAAGGCATCCCAAACGCTTAGTCAAAATGTTCTTGATATCTGGCTTTACAAAACATAGCCAGATGATGTAGCAAGGTATACACAATTGTTTATCAGCTGCAGCCTGACTTTAGTTACAATTATGTAAAAGTAAATACAAGACAATCCGACTAACATGTCGGTGCCCAACGGCAAAGTATAAAGTAATTCACAAAAACGAGCGGGAAGTAAGGAACCCACTCGAGTCCTCCTGCGATCATCCCTCTAGTATTGACCATCTTGGAGGTGGAAGTAAGCTGAGTCCTCGGGAACCGGTTCTAAATCTGGCCATGCAAAACCAGAGAGGTTAGACCTCTAATAGCAAGTACCGCAAGGAAGCACGATATGAGGGATTTAAAACCAGTAATGAGAAAATATGATAAATAGATCTCTGCTTTCTACTGGGATTCACATAGTCTCACGACACTTCGAACCAACCTCCCAACCAAACAAGGACAGAAGTTGGCACGTCATGTCCTGACATTCTGATCATCTCAGTTAGGTAACAGAGGAGATACAGTACACAAACAAATTAATTTAAACGGCCATTCAACTACTACGACTTGCTACTGTGAGTTCCAAGTTATCCTGGAAATATACAATAAGGATTCCTCAGTTCTTACTATGTGCAAGCAAGGCTAGTCTATCCAGTCAATCAATTGCGCCAATCATGAATTAGACGAGTCCCAGCGGGACGCCCGTCGTCAATTGTACCATGTAATAATAATATAAGCAGATATCGCTCCCTACCCGTGTGGCAGATATGCAGTATCTGTGGGAACCAGCCGGCCTGTCGGACACTTAATAGTCCCGAAGAGGGCTGCTATGTAAGAACTCGGGAACCCATTCTCTCCATACAATCATTATTTTATTTAACTTAGTAGCCTCTATGTTAATTGAAATTCTATACCGTGGATCATGGTCATTCAGAATGAGTACGTTCGTACAAGTACGATATGCACTACTCTACAACGATGCCCGTGCGGTTAGGTTGTAGGTCTTACATAGCGTAATGCAACAATCAAAATTAATCACGGAATAATCATGCCTTGACCATAGAGTACACATGCTGCTTTTGTAGAAAAATAAATAAATAAATAAATTGAAGCCTACATGTGCCTGTATGCCGATATTCGGGATTAGCCA
The DNA here is from genome assembly GCA_029216955.1 of Iris pallida. Classification (NCBI taxonomy): domain Eukaryota; kingdom Viridiplantae; phylum Streptophyta; class Magnoliopsida; order Asparagales; family Iridaceae; genus Iris; species Iris pallida. Next base: position 23,095,664 of record JANAVB010033820.1, read on the forward strand.
GTCGATTGCAATAGTTCATAGTTCATATGAACGTGTCTCATTCATTTAATTCAATAAGACGACTAGCCAGTCTCTTAGTTTCAACTAGGAATGCATGATCAATTTATTAGTCAAGATAACAATCAATGTCAATCAATGTCAATTCGGGACAAGAACCAGCAAAAAAAGGCATTATGGGCTATAGATGGATACCTATCTACTAGAAATAAAATCTTATGCGGCTGGGAAATAAAGATCTCATGCGACTGGGAAATAAAATGTTATGTGGCTGTGAAATAAGGATCTCATACGGCTGGAAAATAAAATCTCATGCGGCTGGAAAATAAAGATTTCATGCGGCTGGGAAATAAAGATCTCATGCGGCTGGGAAATAAAATCTTATGTAGCTGTGAAATAAATATTTCATGCGGCTGGAAAATAAAATCTCATGCGGCTGGGAAATAAAGATTTCATGCGGCTGGGAAATAAATATTTCATGCGGCTGGGAAATAAAGATCTCATGCGGCTGGGAAATAAAGATCTCATGCGGCTGGGAAATAAAGATCTCATGCGGCTGGAAAATAAATATTTCATGCGGCTGGAAAATAAAGATTTCATGCGGCTGGGAAATAAATATTTCATGCGGCTGGAAAATAAAGATTTCATGCGGCTGGGACTGTTCTTCTTCTCCGAATTTTCTGAGAACAGAACCATGGAAGCCATTGCCTCCAAGCTCTCTAAATCCTTCATTCCAAGCCCAAATCTGGACTTCCATAGGTCGAAATGGGGTAGAACGAAATTCTCTACAATATGGAACCATCAAAACTTTAAAATAACAAGGTTAGCTAGATCAAAACCCAAAAATCCGAAAATATAACAAGTTTAGATCTACTCAAAATAAGCCATAGAAATTAAAAATGCTAAGTGCTAAAGTATCTAAGAATCCTGTGAGAGAGATAATGGAACAACAAAAATGGAGATCCATCAAGAAGCAAGTTGTACTTGCCTAGCTCTCCTAGGTTGGTGGGAGAGTTATGAGGAAGAAGATGAGTAATGAGAAGAAGTAAATGAAGAGAGAGAAAGGGTTTCAGGGTTTTAAATGGGGGTGGTGGTAGGTGGGTTCATGTTGAACCATCCAAGGCCGGAAAATAAACCAACTCGGGCCGAACCCAAAAGCAAAGCAGAAAGTAAAATGCAGAAAAATAATTAGCAAGAAATTAAAAGAATTTAAATACAGAATAATACATGATAAATATTAAATAAATACATTCCAGCAGTACATGTATTTAGAATACGTATTCCGAAAACGGGAAGTGACATCTCTACCCTCCTTGGAAAAATTCCGTCCTCGGAATTTCAAATCCAAGCAGGATAGAAACATCGGAGCTAACTAATCTAAGTATAAGTAATTTGAGTAAGCAATTATTCTACAATGCCAATAGCAAATAACATATCTATGCTTAACTATCGACGACACCAAGCAATTCTACTTATAAGGTGACGAGCATGAGGAGTTAAGACAATCAAGGTATACAGAAAAAAAATACCTTGTGAGTCAAACAGGTGTGGATACCGTGATCGGATGTCATCCTCACGTTCCCATGTTGACTCCTCTAAAGAGTGATGACCCCAAGCAACCCGGACAAGGCTAATTGTTCGGTTCTTGAGTATCTTCTCTCTTCGGTCCAAAATAGACACAGGCTGCTCCTCGTAAGACAGGTTGGTACCAACAACCAGCTCAGAATGATCAAGGATATGGCTTGGGTCCGATACATACCTTCGCAACTGAGATACATGAAATACGTTATGCACCTCTCGTAACGAAGCTGGAAGGGATAAACGATAAGCAACATCGCCTATCCTATCAAGGATAACAAATGGGCCCACATACCGCGGACTCAATTTCCCGCGAATGCCAAACCTAATGACCCTACGGGTAGGTGAGATCCGCAAGAACACATGGTCCCCAACAGAAAATTCTAGCGGCCTACGATGCTGGTCCGCCCAATGACGATGTCGATCCTGCGCAACTCGAAGTCGCTCTCTAATTTCCTTAACCACTTCAGCTGTCTGAATAATCATTTCTGGGCCTAGCATCTTCCTCTCCCCGATATCATCCCATGCTAGTGGCGACCTACACTTTTTATCATATAGTGCTTCAAATGGCGCCATCTGGATACTGGCTTGATAACTGTTGTTGTATGAGAACTCAACTAAGTGCAGGTGGCTCTCCCAAGATCCTCCAAAATCCAGAGTGCAAGCTTGCAACATGTCTTCCAAAGTCTGAATTGTTCTTTCTGATTGCCCGTCTGTCTGGGGATGGTAAGCCGTGCTAAATCTTAACTTGGTACCCAGACTATGATGTAATCTCTTCCAGAAATATGATGTAAAGCGGGTATCTCGATCTGACACAATGCTGACGGGGATTTCATGCTGCCTGACTATCTGCTGCATATATAACTCTGCCAACTTTTCTGTAGATTGCCCTACTCTAAAAGGAAGAAAGTGTGCCACCTTTGTAAGCCGATCTACTATCACCCAAATAGCATCTTTACCTCTTGGTGATCTCGGTAAATCGGTCACAAAGTCCATTGTGATGTGTTTCCACTTCCATTCCGGGATAGAAAGCGGTTGCAATAACCCAGCTGGCCTCTGCTGTTCTGCCTTCACTTGCTGACATACCAAGCAATGGAAAACAAATCTAGCTATCTCCCTCTTTATTCTATTCCACCAGAAGTGTTGCTTGATATCTTGGTACATCTTGGTCCCTCTAGGGTGTATAGAATACTGAGAGCTGTGAGCTTCTGTCATAACCTCCTGTCTGATATCTCCACTAGGCACACATAGACGCAATCCAAACCTAAGGGTACCATCTTCATAAATTTGTATCTCCTTTCCGAGTCCTGACACACATTCTGCTCTAAGCTTCTGAATCCTTGGGTCCTGCGCCTGAGCTGCCTTGATCCTGTCTACCAAGTCGGATTGAACTCATAGACTCGCCAGAAATCCTTCATCACTAGGAAGTATAACTTCGATGCCCATCTCCTGAAGGTCTTCTAAGATATACTTCTGTGTTGTCAACATAAATGTGCCGCCTCTCCTGCTAAGAGCGTCTGCTACCACATTAGCCTTGCCTGGATGATATTGAAGCTCCACGTCGTAATCCTTGATCAACTCTAACCATCTTCTCTGTCTCATGTTCAGCTCCTTCTGAGTAAAGATGTACTTCAGACTTTTATGGTCTGTGTACATGTCCACTCGGTCATCATATAAGTAATGCCTCCATAGGTTCAAAGTAAATACTACTGCTGCCAACTCTAAGTCATGAGTTGGATAATTCTTCTCGTGGTCTCGATGTTGCCTAGATGCGTATGCTATCACCTTTCCATGTTGCATGAGGACACATCCAAGTCCTTTTCCTGACGCATCATAATATACTGTAAAACCTTCGGGTCCAACTGGCAATGTAAGAATAGGCGCTGATATCAACATCTGCTTCAGATTCTCAAATGATGCCTGACATTCTGCCGACCAGACGAATGGTACATCCTTCCGTGTCAAGCGGGTCATGGGTGCTGAAAGCCTTGCAAAGTCTGATACGAACCTTCTGTAATATCCTGCCAATCCTAAGAAACTCCGTATATTAGCTACGGTCTTAGGTACTGGCCAACTCTCTACTGCTTCTACCTTCTTGGGATCCACTGCTACTCCAGCTCCTGATATGATGTGACCCAAAAATGAAATATGATCCGTCCAAAACTCACACTTGCTGAGCTTGGCATACAACTGGTTGTCTCTCAGAACCTGTAATACTTTCCTGAGGTGGTCTTTATGCTCTTCTTTACTGACAGAATATACGAGAATGTCGTCAAGAAACACAACGACAAACTGATCTAAGTATGGCATAAAGATGCGGTTCATCAAATCCATAAATATAGCTGGAGCATTGGTTAACCCAAATGGCATTACTAAGAATTTATAATGCCCATACTTCGACCTGAATGCTGTCTTGGGAATATCCTCCTTCCGAACCCTCACTTGATGATACCCAGACCGAAGATCTATCTTGGAAAAAACTCTAGCTGTGCTCAACTGATCAAACAAGTCGTCGATCCTCGGTAGTGGGTACTTGTTCTTTACTGTTGCCGCATTTAGCTTCCTGTAATCGATACACAATCTGGATGACCCATCCTTCTTCCCCACAAGTACCACTGGTGCTGCCCATGGTGATATGCTAGCTTGGATGAACTTCTTCTCCTTCAGTTCCTCTATGTGCTGGTATAACTTGGCCTATTCTGAATCCGCCATTCTGTAAACTCGATCTGATATCGGTTTAGTTCCAGGTACCAATTCTATGCTGAACTCAATATTCCTAACCAGTGGTAGACCTGGAAGTTCTTCGGGAAATACGTCTAGAAACTCTTCAACTACCTTCGGAACTTGAACTTCTTCCATTGCCGTCACTACTCCATGCTCTTGTTGAGTTGCCATTGATCTGACTAAGGTGAACCGCTTTATGCCTGGAATATCAAAAGATACACTCCTTCTACGATAATCTATTGTCGCATGACTGTCTTTCAGCCAGTTCATGCCTAAGATAACGTCAAAATTTCCAACAGGAAATTTTATCAACCGGGCGGGTAAGGAATGCCCGCAAACTACAACGCTACATGCTAGAATAACTCTACTAACTCCTACGATCCTATTACTAGTGAGTATATTTAACCTCCCTGGCAATGCCTCGAATTCCATTCCTAGCCGTGTTACAAATTGTGCAGATATAAATGAGTGTGATGCTCCCGAATCAAACAATGCTACGGCGGGATATGAGGCGACGAGAATGTTACCTGCCACAACATCTCCCGATGCCAATGCCTCTTCCAAGGACAGAGTGAATGCCTGCCCTCGACCTCCTTGTTGGTTCCCATGCTGCGGCCTAGCTTGGTGCTGCTGCTGGCCCCTGCCTTGATGATGCTGGGGTGGTCTATGCTGGTGTTGCTGCATCGGCGGTCCCTGCTACCGAAATATCTGAGCCTGTGTCATGAACGGGCGCTGTGCCAACGGTCTCACTGCCACCGCTGGTCCTCGATACTGGCCTGCCTCTGGTGCTGGCAGAGCAGGAAATTGTTGTACTGGTCCTCCTGACCTCGAATTCATGGGACATGTGGTAACCCGATGATCTGGGTTTCCACATATCAAACACTGCCCGTTCAATGTCCGACACACATCCCTAGTGTGTCATACCTTCCCACAATAAGTACAGCCCACTGGACGTTGCTGGTTCTTCCTCTGCTGCTATTGTTGCCTGGGTGGTGGTGCTGGCCCTCGCATTGCCACATCGTGGATGCGAATGCCAAGGGATGGTGCTGTTGTTCGGGGCGCTACTCCTTCTCCTCCTTCAATCTGACTGTAGGATCTCTTCTGACCCCCAGTCCTTGCTGAAATCCTCTGAATGGTGATCTCATGCCTCCGGGTCGCCGTTAACACTTCATCGAAAGTCTGATAATTGTGCCCCTCTATCAATTGCAAGAGCTCAAGGTGAAACCCTTGCTGGAACCTCATAGCCCTCTGGCTCTCTGTTGCTACCATCTCTGGGGCAAACCTGCTCAATCTGCAGAACTTCGCTACATAGGCATCTACCGTCTTGCCGGCCTGCTTGAGGTTGATAAACTTTTGTTGTAGCTCGAACTGCGCCACAACTCCATAGTACTTCATCTTGAACCTTGTAGTAAAATCGTCCCAAGCAACAGGACGTCTGATGCCTACCTCCTCTGATTCCCACCAATCACGTGCAAGATCCTGAAGTAACAACTTTACCTGATCTACACGTTCTTCTGCCAGCACCTTAGCGGCTGTCAAAATAGCCTCAATATCCTTAAGCCATGCATCTACTGAGATGGCATCTTCCGTGCCCTCGAAACGGCAGGGGTTGTACTTACAAAATCTGGTTGATGCTCCTGAATCTGGCCTTGCCCCTCTTTCCAATGCCGTCTGTAACCCTTGGTTGAGTAGTACGTTCTGCTCTTGCAACTGAGCGTGCATGCGCTGTTGGGCTAACATCTAATATTGCTGAGTAGCCATCATCCCTCTCATGATCTCCAGAAGGGCTGGTGTGTCTACTTCTACAGGGGTAGGTGGAACTGTTGGTGGTGGTGGAACCTCCGGATACTGCGATCCAGCTGCTGCTTCCACTATTACTTCTTCTTGGATAGTCTCTTGAGTTAGTACCGGCCCTTGTTGCCGACCAACATGGTCAGGTTGTCCGTGTTGCCCTTGTTGTTGCTGTCCAGTCCTGACAGATGCACACGAAGTGCCCCTAAGGAAAGGGACAAGAGAGCAATCAAACAACTGGACGTGAAGGATCAATGAAGTCAAGGGATACCGGAATGTCAAGCTAGAGTTGAGAATCAACGAATCATGAGATCAAGGGGGAACATGTGTGATTGAGACATCCTATAATTCAAAACACCCCACAAGTCTGAAATCAGACTTGCATGGGCCACCACTAAAACCTTGTCACGCCCCAGAACCAGAATACTGGAGAGCGGGGGAATGACTCAGCCAGCTACGTATTACGGGTAGATGAATACCGTATAATGCAATCAATACTGTCTAACAAGACGAGGGGGTGCATACTACGTAAAAGTCTTACTATGGTCACTTCACATCTATTGTCTCAATCATTCAAGCAAAAAACAAAAATAGAGAACATGTAAGATAAAGCAGTAAGGCATCCCAAACGCTTAGTCAAAATGTTCTTGATATCTGGCTTTACAAAACATAGCCAGATGATGTAGCAAGGTATATACAATTGTTTATCAGCTGCAGCCTGACTTTAGTTACAATTATGTAAAAATAAATACAAGACAATCCGACTAACATGTCGGTGCCCAACGGCAAAGTATAAAGTAATTCACAAAAACGAGCGGGAAGTAAGGAACCCACTCGAGTCCTCCTGCGATCATCCCTCTAGTATTGACCATCTTGGAGGTGGAAGTAAGCTGAGTCCTCGGGAACCGGTTCTAAATCTGGCCATGCAAAACCAGAGAGGTTAGACCTCTAATAGCAAGTACCGCAAGGAAGCACGATATGAGGGATTTAAAACCAGTAATGAGAAAATATGATAAATAGATCTCTGCTTTTTACTGGGATTCACATAGTCTCACGACACTTCGAACCAACCTCCCAACCAAACAAGAACAGAAGTTGGCACGTCATGTCCTGACATTCTGATCAACTCAGTTAGGTAACAGAGGAGATACAGTACATAAACAAATTAATTTAAACGGCCATTCAACTACTACAGCTTGCTACTGTGAGTTCCAAGTTATCCTGGAAATATGCAATAAGGATTCCTCAGTTCTTATTATATGCAAGCAAGGCTAGTCTATCCAGTCAATCAATTGTGCCAATCATGAATTAGACGAGTCCCAGCGGGACGCCCGTCGTCAATTGTACCATGTAATAATAATATAAGCAGATATCGCTCCCTAACCGTGTGGCAGATATGCAGTATCTGTGGGAACCAGCCGGCCTGTCGGGCACTTAATAGTCCCGAAGAGGGCTGCCATGTAAGAACTCGGGAACCCATTCTCTCCATGCAATCATTATTTTATTTAACTTAGTAGCCTCTATGTTAATTGAAATTTCATGCCGTAGATCATGGTCATTCAGAATGAGTACGTTCGTACAAGTACGATATGCACAACTCTACAACGATGCCCATGCGGTTAGGTTGTAGGTCTTATATAGCGTAATACAACAATCAAAATTAACCACGGAATAATCATGCCTTGACTATAGAGTACACATGCTGCTTTTATAGAAAAATAAATAAATAAATAAATTGAAGCCTGCATGTGCCTGTATGCCGATATTCGGGATTAGCCAGTCGATTGCAATAGTTCATAGTTCATATGAACGTGTCTCATTCATTTAATTCAATAAGACGACTAGCCAGTCTCTTAGTTCCAACTAGGAATGCATGATCAATTTATTAGTCAAGATAACAATCAATGTCAATCAATGTCAATTCGGGACAAGAACCAGCCAAAAAAGTATTATGGGCTATATATGGATACCTATCTACTGGAAATAAAATCTTATGCGGCTGGGAAATAAAGATCTCATGCGGCTGGAAAATAAAATCTTATGTGGTTGTGAAATAAGGATCTCATACGGTTGGGAAATAAAATCTCATGCGGCTGAAAAATAAAGATTTCATGCGGCTGGAAAATAAAGATCTCATGCGGCTGGAAAATAAAATCTTATGTGGCTGTGAAATAAAGATTTCATGCGGCTGAAAAATAAAATCTCATGCGGCTGAAAAATAAAGATTTCATGCGGCTGGGAAATAAATATTTCATGCGGCTGGGAAATAAATATTTCATGCGGCTGGAAAATAAATATTTCATGCGGCTGGGAAATAAAGATCTCATGCGGCTGGAAAATAAATATTTCATGCGGCTGGAAAATAAAGATTTCATGCGGCTGGAAAATAAATATTTCATGCGGCTGGGCAATAAAGATTTCATGCGGCTGGGACTGTTCTTCTTCTCCAAATTTTCTGAGAACAGAACCATAGAAGCCATTGCTTCCAAGCTCTCTAAATCCTTCATTCCAAGCCCAAATCTTGACTTCCATAGGTCGAAATAGGGTAGAACGAAATTCTCTACAACATGGAACCATCAAAACTTTAAAATAACAAGGTTAGCTAGATCAAAACCCAAAAATCTGAAAATACAACAAGTTTAGATCTACTCAAAATAAGCCATGGAAATTAAAAATGCTAAGTGCTAAAGTATCTAGGAATCCTGTGAGAGAGACAATGGAACAACAAAAATGGAGATCCATCAAGAAGCAAGTTGTACTTGCCTAGCTCTCCTAGGTTGGTAGGAGAGTTATGAGGAAGAAGATGAGTAATGAGAAGAAGTAAATGAAGAAAGAGAGGGTTTTAGGGTTTTAAATGGGGGTGGTGGTAGGTAGGTTCATGTTGAACCATCCAAGGCAGAAAAATAAACCAACTCGGGCCGAACCCAAAAGCAAAGCAGAAAGTAAAATACAGAAAAATAATTAGCAGGAAATTAAAAGAATTTAAATATAGAACAATACATGATAAATATTAAATAAATACATTCCAGCAGTACATATATTTAGAATACGTATTCCGGGAACGGGAAGTGACAGTACTCGAAGAATACAACAGTCGGACCAATAAAGGCATATCATGCAAACGGATGCGCCGGCCTGGCACCGCGTATCGTGCAGACGTGCCCGTTCTAAAGCGTCCCGTAAGGATGCGCCCAACAAGGCACAGATCCATGCGTCCTGTAAGACCCAGTTTTCTAAAAATAGAGTATTTTTGAAAATTTATTATTTTTATTATTTATTAATGGTGATTTAGTCATGATATGATTTTTGGTGATTTTTAGTGTAATTAAAACCATTTTCTAAGTCATGACTTATGACTTTGTGATTTACTAATAAAACCCTAGTGTAACCTTAGAGTTACTTGTCCTAGAGACTAACCATGATCATATGAGCCTAGTCATAAGTTTAGAACATCAAAATTGTGGTTTTAGCCTAAAGGGTATTTTGGTAATTTTCTAGGATTTATTAGGAATTAATTGGATTTATGTGTTTTTATTATTATTTAATTATTGATTAGTGCCATGATTAGTTCCTAACCTAGTTTAGCACTAATCTAGAGGTTAGCAACTAACCTAGAAGACTAAGTAGGGGATGTTAACTTATGTGTAATATCTAGGTTTCATAAATATCTAGATATCTTATTTTTTTGATATTTTAGAACCTAGAAATATCTATCTACCTAGTCAAGCCTTAGGGGCTAAGTTAGCAAGGTGGAGGGGACCCTAAATATCTACCCTACCCCCTCCATGGCAGCCCACCATCCTATATTAACCCCCCCCACATTTATTCATGATCATTTTACATGAAATCAAAACCAAGAAAAACCTAGAAAACCTTCCACTCTTTTGACCATAACTTTCTCATTACACAAGCTTTGAACCTCTAGTTTTCTCCATTAGGTCACCTACAATCTAAGGGAGCCTAGGGAAGTGTGCTACTCAAGTTTCATCAAGCAAGAAAAAGTTGAGGTTGGAGGATACACACCCTCATTTAGTGAAATTCAAGACTTTGTGCACCAAGAGGTAATTATTCCTAAACCTTGTTAATATAGTGTTTTTCCTCACAATTGCATGCATCTAGGTAACCCTAGCTCTGTTTTTAGGTTTGGTAAATTTTAGGGTTTGTTTGGTGTTGTATCGGACACGTATCCTATTTGTTAAATCATTGAATTTTAGTGTAAATTGCTCACTGTCATAGTATAAAATACACACTATTTTCCAAATGTTTTTGAACCAAATTCTAGCCTAGACCTAGCTAACCCTAACCCCTACTCACTGAGCACATTTTGAGCTTGTGTCGTGTCCAAAACTGGATACAAAGCTCTCGGACACAACACACTGGGCACATGCATTTACACTGTAAAAATGCCCTGCTACCACTGTGTCGGTTCTCACTGGACACGTCACTTGGACACGCCAAACTTGACACCCACCTTGGGGCATTGACTGACAGGTCATCCCCTAAGTTTGGGATGACTTCGTGTCGTGTCGGACACGAAATCGACTCATGAAGGGTCGTTCTATACACAGTGTACACACACAGACACTCGACTTTGAGCGTGTCGTGTCCACTGTACACGACACGTGGACACTTCGTAGTGTCATGGACACGAAGCCTATCCATAGGCGAACACATTGGACACAACCACGTGGTGTCACGTGTCCCGTGTCGCGAACACGAGACACGCGAAAACACTGACACGCAGTCTGAACACGTATTTTAGGGCTTCTGATACGTGTGTCGTGTCCCCTCTACACGACACGTGTACACGTATCAGGCCCATGGACACGAAGCCCAACCCTAGGCGCACCTCTGGGCACGAGCACGAGGCCTGTGTCGCCTTGTGTCGTGTCCTAGAACGATTTGAAATCGTGTATGATACGCACTGTATCAGTGTGTGCCTAGTTTACCCGTGTGACTTTGAAACCTCGTGGACACGCCGTGTCGCATCGTGACACCGTGTCAGGCTACTAGGGACCTAGTCTAACCTAGGAGCTACAGTTACCAACCAACATTGGGCCATTTTAGTTTGATTTAGGTGGTGTTTGGTTTAACCTAAGATCTAGGTTTACTGTCCAATATTCCAGTTTTGGGATTTATTCCTAGTTTTTTAAATTGGATTTTGATTGTTAATTAATGTTGATTTTTACATATAATGCTATGTTATTATTAGGTTAACATGTTGTATAAATGTTAGTGTGAGTGTGGGTCAATTTTGGGGGTATTTGGTAATGTGTAGGTAGAGTTTTGTATATATATACATTATGTATGTATATATGTATTCTGTGTGTGTGTGTTTCTTTGGAGTTTTCAGTCACTGTTAAGTGACTGAACAGGGACCCCCCCCATTCCTGTTAACTCTCTCTCCCTCTCTCTATTCAGTCTCCCCTATTCTCTCTCTCTATATGATTCTCTCTCTCTCATTATATCTCTATATATATATTGTATATATATTGTATATATATTGTATTAGGTATATATATACATATACATATATATGTCTATATGTTATATAGATGTGTGTATAAATATAAGTTATATATATTTGGGTATTGGTATATACATATTGACCCCTATATATAGGTATAATGTATAGACCCTATTATAGGTGTAAACCTATGAACCCTATAGCCTTGACCTAGGAATACTAACCTATGGGCTATGATACTAGCCTATGGCCATTAGGCCTAACCCTGATTGACTAGTAAACCAAGACTTAGCTAGTTTGACCCCAATTTGACTAAGTGTTGACCAAGGTCAACCTTAGGTCAAATTTGAACTAGCTTAACCTAGTTTTGACTTAAACTAACCTAGAATGACTAGTTTGACTAACCCTAACTAGTTTAACATTGTTTGACCTAACTTGGACTAGTTTGACCAGTTTGACTTTTAGTGTTGACCAAGGTTGACCAAAGTCAACTATAGGTCAAACCTTGACCTAATTGACCTAGAAAGGATTTAGATGAACTCTAAATGACTTAATGATCTAGGTTTGACTAAACCCTAGACTGTTGACTAGTTGATTATGGTTTGACCCATTCATGGGTAAATTGTGACTTAAAGTTAAATGAGTAGTCCTATGTAAATGAAGATATGTATGGGGTTAAGTGAGATACTTAGAGTTGAGTCATGACTTGAGTTGGAAAATGGGATTAGCTTGATTATAGGATTAGGGTTGGTATTGTACTATATGTATTTATGTGTGGTATACTTTGTATAGGTAGTTGTAGTATAGTATCTTAGGTATCCTAAGACAGGTTAGCCTATGTTTGGTTGTGAGTTAGCCTTATAGAGTTTGACTGGATGTTGACCATTAGTCAAGATTAACCTAATTATCTTATTGACTAGTCTGTGATTAACCAAAACCTTAGTTAGTCTAAGTTTGACCTAGACTCGACTTAGCTTGACTATATTGACGAGTATTTTACTAGTCTGACAATTATTGACTAAGCCCTAGATAACTTGACTAGTTTGGCTAGAATATTTGACCAAGGGTTGACTTTAACCTAGATTAGACTTGTTTGACTTTGTTTGACCTTGTATGACTTAGTTTAACTTCTTGTGACCTAGTATGACTTGATTTGACTTAGTTTGACTGTAGTGTTGACCTAGTTTGACTTTGACCTAGATTGGCTTAGAATTCATATAGATTGCATTGTAGATTTCATTTACCTTCATTTTGGACATGTCATAACTGTATTGTTCTATTTTAGGACATTGTGACCCTGGTACAGACATCTGATATTACACTACTCTTTCCAGAGTAACAGGCAAGTACATTCTCTGATAATTCTCTCATTTATTTGTCGATTACTGTATTTCAGTTCTAGTTAGTTCTATGTGATTCTCTGTATCAACACGTATGGATATTTCTGGATTCATGTATCGACACATACCTTACTTGCTGGCCTCTATCACTGGAGTCATTAGTATCATTCTGGAATCATCATGTATTGGCCAGACTCATCTCGATTCTTTTTGTCGATTTTGGATTCACTTGCTGGGTGGGGAAATATTGAATAAGACATGTAGACATACCCCAAATCTGGAATCTCCAACTGGAATCTTCTGGAAGCATAGCCATCTCTTACCTGATCTGTAAGAGATGTGCCTGATACCTACAGCCGTTTGTATGTCGACCTCGGTATTTTAAAACATACTGTTAGATCATAGTTGGACTCACCCTGGTTTCATTGATCACTGTTGGACTCATCTTGTACTGGAAATTATCTGGTATCAGATTATATGGACTGGACTCACACTGGGATTACATTAGACTTATATCGTACTGTCTGGACTCAAACTTATTATTCTAGTTCAGTTAGCTTTTATTACAGTCTTCGTTGCCATGTTTCTTCTCTTGTTTTAGTTACCTTTCTTTTCTTGTATCTTACTGCCTCTCTATGCCATCATTACCTGTATAACACTGCCATGCTCATCAATAAAACTGTCTATAACTGTTTTATAGTTCTTTGTCATTTACTTGGGTTTTTCTTGATGAGTTGTACTCGTTCCCGTCCTGATTGGACCTGTTGAAAATATTACAGATGATAATCCTGAGGACACATGCCCTGCTTACCATGGACCTGGCGAGGGATTAGCTACCTTTGGTTCTGCCTCTCAGGAGTGATTCAGGAGATTAGCTAGTAGACTACTTTAGCTTTCATGTTTTGGCTTGTTAAGATATTGAGTCTGTATCAAGTTGGTTTGAGATATTGGTATATTATTTTAGCAGTTGGTTGTTGTTGTCTTTAATTCCTTAGGTATAACTTCTGTGTTATCTTTTCGTGCTTAGACTGTGTTTGAGTAGATCATACCCTTTACTTGCCCTCCATTCGGAGCTGATATCTGGACAAGTACTTTTTATATTCACTGCATGAGATTAGTTAGCAACCTAGAACAGCTTACTACCGCCGACACTGCGGCGTAGGCTGGACGTAACCACTTCTCGTGCCCCTATACAGGGTGCGGGTCGTGACACGTTTTTAGTGGTGGCCCATGCAGGTCGAGAGTCGCATTTGTGCGATTTCGTAGTAGCACGACGACTTAGTTGTACTGCTACGAGCCTGCGATAGAATATAGGAATTAAAGTATTAGGATGAGAGTATACCCAATCACTGTTAGGATTTCATGAGAGATTCCGGGACGACCCTTGAGAATCTTATTTTGAACTTCGATATTGAAAACCCCTTTCCTCTTATTTTAATTCACCCTCACTCCTTGATGTTTAAGGGATCTTGGACTATTTAACCTTATTCATCATTACCTCCCTTATATTTTGACCTTCTTTACTGCTAATTTAGCCTTAGTTTTGCAAGCTTATATTTTATCGAGCTTGATCACGACATATTTTATTGGGGGCTAGTACCCACTAACATATTGTCTAATCAGGGCCGGTGTATGATGGTCTGATCAACCTATTGTACTTTGGTTCACTTTCATATATTATTCCACATGGATGGAGCCACTTGCAGGTTCTGTTCTTTCAAATCCATTTCCATCTTGTTTCATTATATCTGTCTTGAAATCCAATTCCATATGCTCCTACCTATTTCTTATTTTTGATGAATTTGACCTGATAGTTCTTTTGATTTTATCTCTTACGTAGGAGTGGGAGTATGAGTAGGAGTAGGAGTAGCTCTAATTGTTAATATAATCCTTTAGGAATGAATTGATGTATGTGCTATACCTTTGACTTAGAAGAGTAGCTCTAACCATAGAATGGTAAACCTCTTAACCCTATTGATTCATTGTTTTCTTACCTACCTAGTCTAATACCCATAGTCACAGACTATCCCATTTAACCTATCCTTGTACTACTATTGCATCACAACTTCTGGTTTAAATTTAGGCCATTGACCATTCCCACTCTAATTATGATCATCGTAGGCACATTACCATGACTTTTAAATTAGGAGCACAAGACTAGTTGTTTTCTCAAAACCAATTTCACAGGCATGACCTAGACTTGACAACCTACACCCATGACCTTAGTATCCCACTAAGGCACACCATTTTATACTTCAATTGCTTAGTACGACTTTCCTGACACAAGACTTCATCCTAAATTACCCCATAGAGTTACTTTTGATTCCAATTTAAATTGAGGACACCCTTGACCTAAACCTGCCAGTCCAATTTATTGGACATGACCCAGTATAGGTCTACTACCCACATTTTACTTGTTGACCTTGTATGCTGCTAAGTAGTAACTTTGACTTTGATTGATGAGGGTTTGACCTAGAAGGGGTACGACTATCTTAATTTCGAGGACGAAATTTCTCTAAGGAGGGTAGACTTGTAAGACCCAGTTTTCTAAAAATGGGGTATTTTTGAAAATTTATTATTTTTATTATTTATTAATGGTGATTTAGTCATGATATGATTTTTGGTGATTTTTAGTGTAATTAAAACCATTTTCTAAGTCATGACTTATGACTTTGTGATTTACTAATGAAACCCTAGTGTAACCTTAGAGTTACTTGTCCTAGAGACTAACCATGATCATGTGAGCCTAGTCATAAGTTTAGAACATCAAAATTGTGGTTTTAGCCTAAAGGGTATTTTGGTAATTTTCTAGGATTTATTAGGAATTAATTAGATTTATGTGTTTTTATTATTATTTAATTATTGATTAGTGCCATGATTAGTTTCTAACCTAGTTTAGCACTAATCTAGAGGTTAGCAACTAACCTAGAAGACTAAGTAGGGGATGTTAACTTATGTGTAATATCTAGGTTTCATAAATATCTAGATATCTTATTTTTTTGATATTTTAGAACCTAGAAATATCTATCTACCTAGTCAAGCCTTAGGGACTAAGTTAGCAAGGTGGAGGGGACCCTAAATATCTACCCTACCCCCCCCACCCATGGCAGCACACCATCCTATATTAATCCCCCCCACATTTATTCATGATCATTTTACATGAAATCAAAACCAAGAAAAACCTAGAAAACCTTCCACTCTTTTGACCATAACTTTCTCATTACACAAGCTTTGAACCTCTAGTTTTCTCCATTAGGTCACCTACAATCTAAGGGAGCCTAGGGAAGTGTGCTACTCAAGTTTCATCAAGCAAAGAAAAGTTGAGGTTGGAGGATACACACCCTCATTTAGTGAAATTCAAGACTTTGTGCACCAAGAGGTAACTATTCCTAAACCTTGTTAATATAGTGTTTTTCCTCACAATTGCATGCATCTAGGTAACCCTAGCTCTGTTTTTAGGTTTGGTAAATTTTAGGGTTTGTTTGGTGTTGTATCGGACACGTATCCTATTTGTTAAATCATTGAATTTTAGTATAAATTGCTCACTGTCATAGTATAAAATACACACTGTTTTCCAAATGTTTTTGAACCAAATTCTAGCCTAGACCTAGCTAACCCTAACCCCTACTCACTGAGCATATTTTGAGCTTGTGTCGTGTCCAAAACTGCACACAAAGCTCTCGGACACAACACACTGGACACATGCATTTATACTGTAAAAATGCCCTGCTACCACTGTGTCAGTTCTTACTGGACACGTCACTTGGACACGCCAAACTTGACACCCACCTTGGGGCATTGATTGACAGGTCATCCCCTAAGTTTGGGATGACTTCGTGTCGTGTCGGACACGAAATCGACTCATGAAGGGTCGTTCTATACACAGTGTACACACACAGACACTCGACTTTGAGCGTGTCGTGTCCTCTGTACACGACACGTGGACACTTCGTAGTATCATGGACACGAAGCCTATCTATAGGCGAACACATTGGACACAACCACGTGGTGTCACGTGTCCCGTGTCGCGAACACGAGACACGCGAAAACACTGACACGCAGTCTGAACACGTATTTTAGGGCTTCTGATACGTGTGTCGTGTCCCCTCTACACGACACGTAGACACGTATCAGGCCCATGGACACGAAGCCCAACCCTAGGCGCACCTCTGGGCACGAGCACGAGGCCTGTGTCGCCTTGTGTCGTGTTCTAGAACGATTTGAAATCGTGTATGATACGCACTGTATCAGTGTGTGCCTAGTTTACCCGTATGACTTTGAAACCTCGTGGACACGCCGTGTCGCATCGTGACACCGTGTCAGGCTACTAGGGACCTAGTCTAACCTAGGGGCTACAGTTACCAACCAACATTGGGCCATTTTAGTTTGATTTAGGTGGTGTTTGGTTTAACCTAAGATCTAGGTTTACTGTCCAATATTCCAGTTTTAGGATTTATTCCCAGTTTTCTAAATTGGATTTTGATTGTTAATTAATGTTGATTTTTACATATAATGCTATGTTATTATTAGGTTAACATGTTGTATAAATGTTAGTGTGAGTGTGGGTCAATTTTGGGGGTATTTGGTAATGTGTAGGTAGAGTTTTGTATATATATACATTATGTATGTATATATGTATTCTGTGTGTGTGTGTGTTTCTTTGGAGTGTTCAGTCACTGTTAAGTGACTGAACAGGGACCCCCCCATTCCTGTTAACTCTCTCTCCCTCTCTCTATTCAGTCTCCCCTATTCTCTCTCTCTATATGATTCTCTCTCTCTCATTATATCTCTATATATATTGTATATATATTGTATATATATTGTATTAGGTATATATATACATATACATATATATGTCTATATGTTATATAGATGTGTGTATAAATATAAGTTATATATATTTGGGTATGGGTATATACATATTGACCCCTATATATAGGTATAATGTATAGACCCTATTATAGGTGTAAACCTATGAACCCTATAGCCTTGACCTAGGAATACTAACCTATGGGCTATGATACTAGCCTATGGCCATTAGGCCTAACCCTAATTGACTAGTAAACCAAGACTTAGCTAGTTTGACCCCAATTTGACTAAGTGTTGACCAAGGTCAACCTTAGGTCAAATTTGAACTAGCTTAACCTAGTTTTGACTTAAACTAACCTAGAATGACTAGTTTGACTAACCCTAACTAGTTTAACATTGTTTGACCTAACTTGGACTAGTTTGAACAGTTTGACTTTTAGTGTTGACCAAGGTTGACCAAAGTCAACTATAGGTCAAACCTTGACCTAATTGACCTAGAAAGGATTTAGATGAACTCTAAATGACTTAATGATCTAGGTTTGACTAAACCCTAGACTGTTGACTAGTTGATTATGGTTTGACCCATTCATGGGTAAATTGTGACTTAAAGTTAAATGAGTAGTCCTATGTAAATGAAGATATGTATGGGGTTAAGTGAGATACTTAGAGTTGAGTCATGACTTGAGTTGGAAAATGGGATTAGCTTGATTATAGGATTAGGGTTGGTATTGTACTATATGTATTTATGTGTGGTATACTTTGTATAGGTAATTGTAGTATAGTATCTTAGGTATCCTAAGACAGGTTAGCCTATGTTTGGTTGTGAGTTAGCCTTATAGAGTTTGACTGGATGTTGACCATTAGTCAAGATTAACCTAATTATCTTATTGACTAGTCTGTGATTAACCAAAACCTTAGTTAGTCTAAGTTTGACCTAGACTCGACTTAGCTTGACTATATTGACTAGTATTTTACTAGTCTGACAATTATTGACTAAGCCCTAGATAACTTGACTAGTTTGGCTAGAATATTTGACCAAGGGTTGACTTTAACCTAGATTAGACTTGTTTGACTTTGTTTGACCTTGTATGACTTAGTTTAACTTCTTGTGACCTAGTATGACTTGATTTGAGTTAGTTTGACTGTAGTGTTGACCTAGTTTGACTTTGACCTAGATTGGCTTAGAATTCATATAGATTGCATTATAGATTTCATTTACCTTTATTTTGGACATGTCATAACTGTATTGCTCTATTTTAGGACATTGTGACCCTGGTACAGACATCTGATATTACACTACTCTTTCCAGAGTAACAGGCGAGTACATTCTCTGATAATTGTCTCATTTATTTATCGATTACTGTATTTCAGTTCTAGTTAGTTCTATGTGATTCTCTGTATCAACACGTATGGATATTTCTGGATTCATGTATCGACACATACCTTACTTGCTGGCCTCTATCACTGGAGTCATTAGTATCATTCTGGAATCATCATGTATTGGCCAGACTCATCTCGATTCTTTTTGTCGATTTTGGATTCACTTGCTGGGCGGGAAAATATTGAGTAAGACATGTAGACATACCCCAAATCTGGAATCTCCAACTGGAATCTTCTGGAAGCATAGCCATCTCTTTCCTGATCCGTAAGAGATGTGCCTAATACCTACAGCCATTTACATGTCGACCTCGGTATTTTAAAACACACTGTTAGATTATAGTTGGACTCACCCTGGTTTTATTGATCACTGTTGGAATCATCTTGTACTGGAAATTATCTGGTATCAGATTATATGGACTGGACTCACACTGGGATTACATTAGACTTATATCGTACTGTCTGGACTCACACTTATTATTCTAGTTCAGTTAGCTTTTATTACAGTCTTCGTTGCCATGTTTCTTCTCTTGTTTTAGTTACCTTTCTTTTCTTGTATCTTACTGCCTCTCTATGCCATCATTACCTGTATAACACTGCCATGCTCATCAATAAAACTATCTATAACTGCTTTATAGTTCTTTGTCATTTACTTGGGTTTTTCTTGATGAGTTGTACTCGTTCCCGTCCTGATTGGACCTGTTGAAAATATTACAGATGATAATCCTGAGGACACATGCCCTGCTTACCATGGACCTGGCGAGGGATTAGCTACCTTTGGTTCTGCCTCTCAGGAGTGATTCAGGAGATTAGCTAGTAGACTACTTTAGCTTTCATGTTTTGGCTTGTTAAGATATTGAGTCTGTATCAAGTTGGTTTGAGATATTGGTATATTATTTTAGCAGTTGGTTGTTGTTGTCTTTAATTCCTTAGGTATAACTTCTGTGTTATCTTTTCGTGCTTAGACTGTGTTTGAGTAGATCATACCCTTTATTTGCCCTCCATTCGGAGCTGATATCTGGACAAGTACTTTTTATATTCACTGCATGAGATTAGTTAGCAACCTAGAACAGCTTACTACCGCCGACACTGCGGCGTAGGCTGGACGTAACCACTTCTCGTGCCCCTATACAGGGTGCGGGTCGTGACACGTCCTAATCAACATGGACCCATGCGCACGTTTCGGCTCGTCACCCATCAAGCAATTAATGCTCAAGTGATAGAGTTGGCAGTACGTCTTCCGAGGACTGAACACTTAGCAGCTTTTTCAGAAGACGAAGCGTCGCTGACATCAGCATCATCATTAATTACTTTTCTTCGGTAGTTACACGCCATGTGGTCGCCTAACCATTTCGTATGTGCCTCCGCAGCCATGCGCCCAAATCTCTGCATGCACCTCAAAAGCCATGTGCCTCAGACTTTTCTCTGATCCCTAAAGACAGAGATCAAGTCACTACTGAAGCCCCGCATGCGCCTCAAAAGCCATGCGTCCAGACTGGTTCGTGACTCCTAAAGGTTACAGGCCAAAGTCTACTCATGTGCCAAATCCTAGGCGCATCCTGTCAGATTACTCTCCACCAAATCCGAGATCTTTGAGCTACGGATATACGCCACGTGTCTTTTGACTCAGTTCAGCCGATGAAGGGGTGCTAATCACCCAAGATCTCAGTAACCGAAAGATTTTCTCCATTGCTACGTGTCAGCTCTGTCGTAGCCCATAAATGCAATAAGAAGAGTTCAACTCCTCAATCCAAGCGCGCTGCCCATGTACCTCCATCAGCAATAACCATGTGGCATCCCCACAAACAGGCACATCCTACATATGTGCGTATGAGCAGCCAACCTACTGCTTATAAATAGAAGGATCATTCCCTCTCACACACACAGAGAGATACACAGAGACTGTCAGAGATCAAGACACACAGTCAACCAAAGCATCAGAGTTTACTCCCAGAGATCGGAAGAGACACTCAGTGTCTTCTTCCTCTCCGTAAGCTCCAGCATCCAGAACAACTCAGACCTTCAGAGAACCGATAACCATCGTCAGATCGTCAACGGAGTCAACGCATTACTACTCGCTCCATCGGCACAAAGGACCCAGATAAACAAAAGTGTACTCCTAGGACTACATCTAAGTCTTACATTGTAACACTGTTCTGTTTGTATTAAAATTGTGTCAAAATATTTTAATGGCAAATAAGCTGGCGACTCTGCTGGGGACCTCTTTCTCCTCTGCTGAGAAATCTGTGTCGCAATCCGACGACCTGAAGGTGGTCTCCTCCCACAAGATGCTGGTCGTACGCCTCAATCAACAGACGTATGAGGAGTTCATCTCTGAAGGCAGCGTAAGTCCTTCGAAGCGGCTGCCAAAGCCGAAGAAGACTCGCCAAATCTGGGTGCACAAGGTCGATGCCTCTGGCACTACTGCCAAAGGGAATACGCCGATGCAGCCTACCCTTCCTGCTGACGTCCTTAGCAGCCAAGATGCGCCTACCACCGTAGTATATCTCTCGGGGAAACGTGGGGCCGACCACATTTCCCAACCATCTTCTTCTCAGACGAAGAAGATGCGCCGACGGAGCAGGGACGCAGCTAATGCCTTGCACAGTAACTCTGATGCGCCACAGAAGGTCTCTGTCTTTGACAGACTCACTCGCTGTCGTGACGAGGGGAATTTGGACTCTGAGTACTATGCACCCTAGCGGGCTGGTACGAAGACGTCCAAGGCGGTACGGGCCATGCGCCTCAAACGTGCTATGCCAGCGGCAAACCAGAAGCATGCACTCACGATCATGCGCGCTGCTGATGGTAAGCTGTATAAGGTCAACTCTGGTGCTTCTGTGCCAGAAACGAGCCGACCTTCAAAGTCCTTGTCTCACTTGGGCGTATCTACTGCGTTCGTAACCAAGTCGAGCAAGGCAAACCCTGTGGTCTTGAACTCTTGTGCCTCCATTGGTTGTGCGTCTGAGGTTCGTTCATGTCACTTTAAATGTTGTGCCCCCACTACTGATCTGAACGCATGTTTTGTATTGGTTCAAGGGGTGCAACATTTACTTGACCACCCCGGTGCTTGGCCTTACCATGCGCCTGATGGGGGTACGAAGGTGGCACTCTCCTCCAACGATCTGCGTAATGTGATCACTCATAAACACCGATCAGAAGAGTCAACTGACAAGCACAATACGCCCTTCACAGGGCACACCTGTGCTGTAGTCACCATCAACTGCTGTTGTAAGACAGCGGTCCCACCAAGGCAGTCGGTATTCCAGCGGCTGCAATCATCAACACCTTTCCAACATCGCCTCGGGAAGAAGGTGTCAACTGAAATGGAGCCAGAACTACAGGTTGCTTCTTGCAACGTAGTCTCCAATTCCCCATCAATTCGAAAGGCGACTGGCAGCTCCTTGGCTTTGTCGTCATCCAAGAACCAGCCGAGGAAGACCAAGATAATGGTCCCGTCCTCAGGAGTGTTTGAGGGCACTCGGGGAAGAAGAAAATCTCAAAAGAAGCTGGGGGTAGTCAAGCCCCTGTGGATCTTTATCATAGAGACGAAGTCAGCCTCCCAGACGTAGCTGGGGGTAGTCAAGCCCCTGAGGATCTGCGTCCCGAAGACGAAGAAGTCCTCCAAGACAAAGCTGGGGGTAGTCAGACCCTTGCTGATACTTCTTCCGAAGATAAAGGTGATCTCCAGAACATAGCTGGGGGTAGCCAAGACGAAGCCCAGGGGGAAGTTCCTCTTCTACAAGAGAGCGAGGCTGAAAGCGAAGCCTCAACTGATCCATCCACTTCCAGTCGTATTATGACGGTGTACATGACGGGAGCTGGTGACGCGGAGTCAGATACGCCGCCAGCAGATCTCGTCTAGCGCATGGATACCTTGGAGGGAGGACTCATAACACTCTCTGCCTCCATGCAAACACTGACTCAAGCAGTGTTTGAGATACAGTCAGCTTTGGCCAGGGTACCGTCTACCGATCCTGATCCAGGGGCCAATGGAGAATCAAGTGTACCCCTTCAACGGGTATACTTGGATACAGATCGCCGCGAGGCACCTCGAACGTCGGAGCCGTCAAATGCTGAACTCCAGGCTGTACCACCATCTTCGACTCCCAGCTCCATAGAAGACGTGATGGAGATGATCAGGGACTTACAAGAGCACTTCGAGTCGAAGAATAGACAGGAGGAGCGCCAGAAGATGGGGATCCCCCAACCATACCCCCTCGAATGGAACAAAGTGGTTTATCCTCCCAAATATAAACCACAAACATTGATGCCATACGACGGGAAGGACTCTCCACGCTGCTATCTGACGTACTTCCAGTCTCAAACGGGACATCTCCCAAAGGAAGATGCACTACTCACCAGCATATTTGTCGGGGCACTGAAAGGAGTGACTTACGACTGGTACTGCAGTCTCCCCGACAACTCCATATCTTTCTTCGACGACTTAACACGTCTCTTCCTCGATCGTTTCTACAACGGAGGGAAGGACATGACAATGGCGTCCCTTATAGAGATACGTCAGAAGGAGAAGGAAACAGTTCAAGCATTCATCGAACGGTTTCGACAAGCCTGCTTCAAACTGCCCCCGGGTATGCCAGAACATACACTCCTCTCCTCCTGCAGCATGAACATGCTGCCTGCGATCAAACTCTAGCTCAACTCCACTCCTCCTCTCGACTGGAGTTCCTTGATCATCGAGGCCGAAGCAGCAGAAAATAAGACGTCCAACACTCGTCTTCTGGGAGTCAGTTTCCCTGCCTTTGAGGACAAGGGAAAATGGCCTGCAGCCAACAACCCTGGACGAGAGACGAAGGGAAAGCAGGCGTTGACTGTCAATGCCTCCAAAGGTGTATCAGAACCCACTCAGAAGTCTCCACTTGCACCAAGGCCAAAGGAGGTTTATTCTTTCAATGATGAAGACACCCTGCAACTCTTTGAGATATTGAAGCAGGGTGACAAGATCAAGTTGCTGGACCCGAAGCGTCCCGACGAGGTTAGGAAAGTGGACAATCCGAGGTACTGTCACTACCATCGGTTTGTCGGACATCCAACTAAGGACTGCTACGTCCTTAAGAAATCCAGCGCATGATGAATGCGGATGTTATCTCCGTCGACTACGAGGAGAAAACGGTCTCGGCCAACCTGGTGTCACTCTAATTTGGCACCTTACCGCCAACCACAACACAAGATGGCGTCGTCCTCATCCCAAAGGCGACAATGGAGGTGGTCAATCTACCACCTACTCGTGACAACGTGAGTGGACTCATCCCACTCAACATATCTCGGGAAGAGATCTTATGGGTTCACCCCGATCTCGTCTCCGAGGTTACTCAACCGGAGGTACGCTCTGCCTCCAAAACCAAGGACAGGAAGATCAAGTCTTATCGCATGGTCTTTTTCTCCACGGAAGAGGCTCTTCCTGTACAAACCCGTTCGCAGCTGAACGTCCAACCCGACGAAGCTGCCGTTGAGGTGGTGCCTCCCTGTACTGCTCCTGCTGCCGAAGAAGGAGGTCCATCCAAGCCTCTAGCGGCCAATAAACAGAAGCATGTAGAGGCCCGTTTCGACAAGCCTTTGCGAAAGAAGAATGCTTCGGGGCTAGCCAAGCCCCACAACTTCGACATACTGGCACAACTTGTCGGTACTCCTGCCCGCCTGTCTCTGTTTGAGCTTCTCCGTCTCTCCAAGGACACCCGTGAAGCTCTCTGTGAAGCCCTGAAGGATGCTGAATCCTTCATCAGTCAGGTCAACCAGCCTGAGGATACCCCAACCACATGTGCGCACTGCCATTGTGCGGATGAAGTTATCCCCAACTTAACTTTCACACAACAAGACATGCTGCTCAAGCACAACCGACACAACAGGCCACTGTATTATACAGGGTATGTCGGTTCCGTCAAGGTGAAGCGGATTCAGATCGATCCAGGGTCTTTCCTCAGCATCATCCCGAAGATGCTACTCTCAATATTGGAGATCCCAATGTACCGTCTGGCACCTTCCAACACTACAATCAGCGGCTTTAATACTAGCAAAAGCGAGCCGCTGGGCAAAATACGGCTGAAGTGTCATATCGGTAACCTCCGAACCGAGGTAACTTGCTATGTCGTGGACGCTGACGTCAACTACAACCTCCTACTGGGTCGTCCGTGGCTGCATAAGTACATGGTGGTGCCATCTACTCTCCACCAACGTATGAAGTACGTGTCCACCAACGACATCATCCGGACAGAGTTCGCGGACATTGACCCTTTCAAGGGGGTCGGAGCCTACTTCACTGATTCTAGCCTATACAAGTCGGCCGACGAAGGGAAAGCCAATGATGCTGACGATGAAGCAGAAACGACAGCAGAACAGGACATGGAGCCAGAGGTTACTCCCGATGCTCCTTTAAAAATTTGACTCAAAGGAAAGCTGCCTCAAACGCTGCCTCCCATGACCATCAAGCTACCTGGAAAAGCACCAACTTCTCTAGGTAGAACACCTACTGAAGCTCTCTTGACGATACGACATAAGGGAAAGCTGCCTCAAACATCGGCTCCCCTTGTGGCAAAACTACAGGGGAAGTCACCAATTACTGAAGGCGCAGTTGAGGCACCTCTGAAGGTGCGTCTTAAAGGCAAGCCTCCGCAATCATCCGTCTCATCCAAGCTGCCGGAGAAGGCCCACATAGCCCTCTCGAACCCCAAGGTCAAAGCTATGGTGGACTCTCCCGAACCAACTCCAGTACTCACAGATGAAGAGCTAGGGGAATACATATCTGCTAATGTAGATGCACCCTCTCTGGACAATATAATCCCGCAGGATAAAATCTCATATTTCATCAATAATAGAGTGTCTTTTAATTATTTTAGTCTTCCACATTAGAATGCCATGTATACATTAGATAACACTCTACGGTCGTTGCAAACACAAATAACGACCGTCAATCATGTAAATCGAGTAGTCCCGTCCTAAGGGGTCTATTTTATAGTCCCACTGCAAAATCGAGACGAAGAATCCATCATCTTCGGCAAAGTCGAGCGTCATCGAGACCTCCCGCTACTCGAGCAAGAACCAGATACCGGCAGAATACAAGTCTATCGGTACACGGCAAAGCAAAGTACCTCATCCAAAAGATGGGTTACGATCTGAAAAGCAACAAAGGCCTGAACTACGGCAAAGGCCGGCGTCTTCCTCTCCGGCTCCCAACACGTAAAGGAAAGCCGCAAGATTACTATCATCGAACTCGATGGGGGGTAGGCTATGTAACGCCACCGGCAACTCCAGAGAGTTCGGAGGCGGAAGAAGTAGAACATTCTCATTCATCCGAAGCAGCAACTTGGGATTCTGATACCAGTATCGGCTCAGTCTTCAAAAAGATGCTATCAGTCAACATGGCATCTGCACAATCTCAAGAAGATGAAGGCGAAGACCAAATGCCAGAATTCTTTGAGGAAGAACCTTGGGCTCAACGCCTAGGAGCGCAGTGGGAGTCTCATTTTGAATTACGCGAACCCCCTACCGAAGACGAAGTCGAACAGATCGACCTTGGGGATGGATCTTCTTCCAAACCCATCTTCATCAGCAAGAGTCTAAAGGGACCAGATCGGAAATCTTTAATCCAACTGGCTAAAGATTATATCGACGTCTTCGCCTGGATTTATGAAGATATGTAGGGACTTGATCCTCAGATCACGATGCATAGGCTTAACATCTTATCTGATGCCAAGCCTATAAAGCAACAACAGCGACGTTTTCGCCCTGACATCATGAACGCTATCGATCAAGAGGTAGACAAACTCCTGACCAGCGAGTTTATTCGTGAAGAACAACACCCGGATTGGGTGGCCAATATCATTTTTGTCACCAAAAAGAATGAAAAGATACGGGTCTGCATCGACTTCAGAGATCTCAATGCTGCTTGTCCGAAAGAAGAATTCTCGCTTCCGATCACTGATGTGATGATCGACAATACATGCGATTTCGAACGCATGTCTTTCATGGACGGGTATTCGGGCTACAAACAGATCAAGATGTTTTCCGATGACGCAAAACAAACGTCATTCAGGACACCGAAAGGGGTTTTCTGCTACACAGTGATACCCTTCGGCTTGAAGAATGCTGGTGCTACATACCAACGAGCTATGAGTACCATTTTTCGTCAACATCTTTGCAAAACAGTCGAATGCTATGTTGATGATATCGCTGTCAAGAGCCTTCTCAAAGGTGATCACCTACAAGACCTAAAGCAGTCTTCGATCTCATGCGAGCGCATCAACTCAAGATAAATCCCGCTAAATCATTCCTTGGGATTTCTAGCAGAAAGTTTTTGGGCTTCATTATCACGACAAAAGGCATTCATGTCGATCCCGAGAAAACCAAGGCCATCCTTGACATGGACCCTCCGAAGAATCTCCGAGAACTTCGAGGCCTGCAAGGACGTCTTGCATACATCCGAAGGTTTATAGCAAACCTTTTCAAAAAATGTCAACCCTTCACCCAGCTTATGAAGAAGGGAGTCTCCTACGTCTGGACAGAAGAGTGCCAGAAAGCTTTCGATGATATCAAGGCTTACTTGACGAGCCCGCCAGTCCTGGTGGCACCCGTCGCAGGCAAACCATTTCTCTTCTACGTCCGTGCCATGGATCATTCCCTCGCCGCTCTGCTGGCTCAGAACAGCGACATAGGCTATGAGCAAGCTATCTACTACCTCAGTAGGATACTGATCGGGGACGAACACCGATACAACTCCGTAGAAAAGGAGTGTCTGGCTTTGGTATTCGCCATCCAGAAGACTCGCCATTATGTCTTGGGCCAGACAATTCATGTCATCTTCCGAGTCAATCCACTGAGGGTTCTCATGACGAAGCCAGGATCATTGAACTCCCGGCTAGCTACGTGGGCAATCCTATTGACGCCGTACAACATAGTATTCGTCCCATAAAAAGTTGTCAAGGGTCAAGCTCTGGCCGACTTTTTAGCTGCACACCCCATCCCAGAGTCCTCCAAACTCTATAAAGACATCCCGGATGAGGTCCAAGAATCAAATGTCACCAAAAAATGCTCCGTCTGACGGATGTTTTTCGATGGCGCTTCAAGAACAGGCCCCAAAGGCCAAATCATCGTCGGAGTGGGGGTAGTCCTAGTCTCCCCCGATCAGCTGGTCATCCAGCGTGCCTACTCCCTTTCGAAGCCGTGCTCCAACAATGTTGCTGAGTACAACGTTCTCATCATGGGACTCTAGCTGGCGTAACAGCTGGGGGTAGATCATCTGGAAGCCTACGACGACTCAAAACTCGTCGTTAACCAGATCAGAGGACAATACGAAGTTCATCATGAAGATCTGGTTCCTTACCATGAAGTTGCATTGAACATTATTTCAACCTTCACCAAGTTCTTCATTGAACACGTACCCCGATTACAAAACCAGGAGGCCGACGCTCTGGCTGGCCTCGCAGCCTCATTGGCAGCACCCCTCGGGATCCAGCACTACGTCACGGTAGTTGGTCGAGACTTGGTCTGTCCTAAAAACAACTTGTCCTCACAAATGGCCCATGCCATGTCAACAAGTGCTGGTATTAATGTCCGAGACTGGAGGTTCCCGTTCATCGACTTCGCTGTCTACGGAATTCTTCCAGAAGATCCAAAAGAAGCCATCTTAGTCAGGAGGCGTTACCTTCGATTCTATTACGATACAGCTACTAAAATGCTGTACCGATGCTCCTACGATGGACTTCTCCTTCGATACTTGTCCAACGAAGAAGCAGCCGAAGCCCTTCGAGAAGCTCATGATGGAACTTACGGGGCTCATCAACCTGGGCCTAAGTTACAGGATCGTCTGCGACACATGGGTTACTACTGGCCGACCATGGCAGGCGACGCTGTCGACTATGCTAAGAAGTGCCATGCTTGTCAGCTTCATGCCGGCTTAATCCATACACCATCGGAACCACTACATCCTACGGTCGCCTCCTGGCCCTTCGAAGCTTGGGGCATAGACATTGTAGGACCGATTACCCCTCCATCATCGAGGGGACACCGCTTCATCCTAGCCATCACTGACTACTTCTCCAAATGGACGGAAGCAGTTCCACTGACGAAAGTGAAAAGCTCCAGGGTGATCAGCTTCATCAAGCACCATGTCATCTACCGTTTCGGGGTACCTCGAAGGATTATCCACAAAAATGGTCCGCAGTTCATCAGCCATGTTTTCAGCAGATTATGTGACAAGAATCGCATTCAGAATATGGCATCGACTCCCTACAATCCGGCATCAAACGGATTGGCCGAGGCGTTTAACAAGACTATCGTTAGGCTACTAAAAAAGGTCATGTCATCCAACAAACACGACTGGGACGAAAAGCTCGACGAATGCCTTTAGGCCTACCGCACAACGGTACGGACCTCGACAGGCAACACACCATTCTCCTTGGTCTACGGGAGCGAAACGGTACTGCCTCTCGAGATCCAGATACCCTCACTCCGTGTAGCGATCACAAATCAACTCACAGAAGAAGACAATCAACGTCGCCGTCTGCGAGAATTGGAGGCACTTGACGAAAACGTCTCCTAGCTCAACATCGCATCGAACTCTATCAAACCCGTGTATCACAGACTTTCAACAAGAAGGTCAAGCAGAGGACTTTCCAAGTAGGCGACCTGGTTCTGGCAGTCAGGAGGCTGATGGTGTTGACACACAAAACACCAGAAAAGTTCGAACCTAAATGGGAGGAACCTTTCATCATAGAGACGGTATACTTAAACGGTGCTTACCGCCTCGCCCGATCAAACGGGAACTTGTTCATGATGTCCATCAACGACAAGTTCCTAAAGAAGTACTACTCTTGACATCCTTCAGGCATGTACTTCTATCTCCACCCAACAAGGGAGTCTGCGGACCCAATCATCAGGGCTCACGTACACCTCCCTTCCACAAAATCTTACGCTTCCGGAACCCAGCTGTTCCGTGGCGTTCTATCCTCAGTAGAAGAATAACCACGTCCATATTACCTTTGAGTTGCCTTTCTACGCCCTGCAAAACATAATCTGACACTATGAAGGATTATGCTGCTTATCATGTTTACTATGTCCACATTAGCTCTGAGTAAATATTCCGTACAGACAACCCCTGCGTTGCCGTACATTGATCGCAGAACTTCCATGTCCATATTACCTCTGAGTAGTTCCACGTATCTCCCCAGAGTCACTTCTACCATGTCCATAACACCTCTGAGTAGGAAGATTCTGACATTTGAATTCTATATTTATCACGTCCACATTACCTCTGAGCAAATATGTTGGTTCTCCCAAACTTATTATCTGTACCTAACCAAGGTGCGCAAAAGATAATAGGTCCATACAAATTATCAAGTTAATGACAGCAAGAATGAACACACTACAAAACTCTTTATTCTTTATTTAAAAGCAAAGGATTCACTACAAGAAAAATGGCTTTTCTTGACGGTTTTTCCCCGTCAAGAAAGACTTTTGTTGACGGTTTTGGATCCGTCATCTAGGCCCCCGTCAAGAAAAGTCGACACTTTTCTTGACGGTTTTTTGTTTGTTTTCTTGACGGTTTTAAACCGTCAAGAAAACAAGCTTGTCTTGACGATTTTAAACCGTCAAGAAAACAAAAAAAAACCGTCAAGAAAAGTGTCGACTTTTCTTGACGGGGGCCTAGATGACGGCTAATGACCGTCAAGAAAAGTCTTTCTTGACGGGAAAAAACCGTCAAGGAAAATATTTTTTGATGTTTAAAAACCGTCAAGAAATGAATTTTCTTGACGTTTTGCAATCGTCAAGATAAACATGTTTACAATAATATCAATATATTCCAGAATCCAATTACCAAACACACATAATATCAATATATGCCAGTTACAACACACACATAATATTATAATACACAAACTTTTTATTGATCACAAATACAAAGTTTGTACATCACAAACATCCAAGAATGATATATACAAAGTATACAAATGTGAATACAAAGAGTTTAAGCACTAACCCAAAAAAAAAAAAACTTGTCAAACTATTTTCTTTGAGATCTCTGGGCTTTGGGCAATGGTGTAGTGTACAGACAGAGAGGGAGAGGAAGAAGCCAGCCATCATCATAACCGAGCTGAAGTTGTATCCAAGAGAGGTCACATGTTTCCACCTGGGTCTCCAGGTTTTTTTTAGAACCTTACTGACCTGAAGTTTTGGCACCTATGCACCCAAAAAAAACATAGTTCCAAAAGCCACCCACCCCTGGCTGCACAGTACTTTATTCATCCTAGCATTGTTCTTGGCTCGGCCGATACAGACCGATATACTAACGATTCGCTCGTTTCTTCATCGTAACCATTAGGCACTTCAATCAAACGCTTCCCGTTAGTCTCAGATTCCTTATCTAGGATGTCGTCTCTAACATGGTCTGAGATACAAGCCTTGAAGTTTTCGATACACCTGCTGTTCTTGGAATCCAGGTTGAGATAGATGAGAACATCCCAGCACTTTCTGAACTGCTTCTTGTTGATCTTCAGCTTCTGGCGAACAATCTCAGTCACGTGGCGGGTGATTATCATAAACTATAACAAGAAAGTACAAAAATGAGGAACGAATAGCAATGTACCTGTAGTGGAAATTAGTCGCATTGAACGAGGATTAGCAATTTCAAAATTTTGAGAAGGATCAAACCCAAATGATTAACATAAGCTTGGCGTGAAAGCGACTTCGGACCCACTCACTGTCAGCCTACAAACCTGGAACAATAGAAAATAAAAATTGGATGGCAAACAGATGCTATGAGAAACTAAGGATACAAGTTAATTTCACACAAGATGAACATAATCATGAACATCAGACAGTTTTTTTCCCAACAAATTCACCTAAACAATGTGACAGGAATAATGGCACGAGTTATCTTGGTTTCTAGCAAAATGTAAGAAAGTTTTATAACTCAAAAGGGCACAGTTGAAGATCAGCAAGAGTTGATTCTTTAGAGGATCCAATACTAATTTTTTTGGAAAATCACTGACCATACTGCAAAATGAAATGATGAAATGATAATCAATTAAGCATGGGTACAGTGAATGTATACTCATTGAGTATCAGATGAAATTGTTAAATGATAATTGGACAGGTGAAAAGATGGTTCCAATATAGAAATTTTCACACTTCTACATAATAATATATGTGGTAATTGATTCGAGGTTAATTGCAAGAATATAGGCAAATAAATGTAGTTTCTGCTTCACAATCCCTTAGTAATCAATGCCCTATGCCACTACTCTTTGAATGGCTTCTCCTCTTTGTCTCTATAGTAGCTATTTCAGACTCAGTATTGGTTATTTCTGCCATCTATACATTTTTGTTTCATAACCTAAATTTATTGTATACCTACATTAAGTAGTGGATTTAAAACTGAGAAATATAGAATTGTCTTAGAACTACCTAGACAAGAATTGCTGATGGTACCTTCAATGATGAATAAAACATAATTGCTAACAGAATCTCTGATTAGGAATGCAATATTAAAATGCATCTAAAATTATAAGTGGGTTTAGCAAACAAACTGAATTTTCCTTCAGCTTTTCGTTGGAGGCATTGGACTCATAATTTGGGTTTAGTATCCTTGGAGGTATCCCAACAGGAGACTTTTAAGACAAATCTGGAGCTTTTGGCACCATGAGAAAGACTGGGTTGAGAGAAACGCTTCCGCTTGTATGTCAATAGCACCTTGTTGTTCACCATTCTGCAGTCAATTAATCTATCGCATCCAACATATCCTCAATCTCTTAGCAGTCTAGAGATTGTCATGTGTGCCTGGAATCATCACAAATCAAATGCAAAGAACTTTATTAGTATAATATAATAATTTTATTACACTTCAAGATAATAACTTTAAATAGTATCTATAAAAGATGTGATGCTAATGCACCAAATATAAAACATCTGATGCACCAAAGGGGAGTAATTATTTGAGTCTAGGAGTGGCAATATTAGGCCAGACTCGTATGGCAGCAAGCTAAGATGCAGGTTTCTGCAATCAATTTCCATTTTTGCATCGGAGCACCTTAGGAGGTACCAACGACCCGGAAATTAAATTGGTAGGGTATCAGTCTAACATGCATGTTCTTAGAGGTTACTACCATAAGAAACTTAATTTCAATTTTGTATAAAATGTACTTAACATATATGTATATTTACGAGGATAAACAAACACAATCACATAAATGTTTATCTTGTGTATGTATGTTTACGATAATAAACATATAGCTGTATCCTTGTATGGATTGGAGAGTTGCCTCACCATCCCATTTCAAATTATGGCACACGTGTTTGTATCTGCTACCCATAGATTTACGAACTCAAAAAAAATTCACTCATTAAGATATATTTAATAAAAAATTCACTTTCATCTTCTAGATCTAATGCAGCAATCCATTCAACTGATGGCTTCAGAGAGCATGCAACAAAGGAATGTAGGAAAGCCTAACATGGTGTAGCTTGTTAATTACAGCGATTGAAAAGAATTTCAATAGATGGATGATTGTAACTTTTCCGTCTCACTAAAGGATTATCCATTAGCAAATGGTTGCATTTTATATTTTTTCAAACTAACTTGTATGAGAATAGATTAGTAGGTAGAAGAAAAAGCTTACAACTTTGAAGTGACACAGTCAGGATTTTTAAAAAATATTATCCGGGACCCAATCTCATTCTACTTCCCATGTGTGTTCTTGATCCCTGCATTGACAAATTGACGTGGTGAAGTACTCCCATCTTTAGTGGTTGAAGCACAAAGTAAAGAGTGTTGATAAATAAAATACCTCAAACATGAAATAACAACAAGATGTGGTGTTTGAGAGTCGAATTCTTCACAATTTGTCCTTTCTAATCCCAAAACCTAATCGTTACACAATAAACGGAGACAAAATGTCATTCAGGGAAAGATTGCAATTTTACATCATAACAACAGGATCTGCAAAAAAATAGAAAGACTAACAGATACACATACATATCTGGAATATTCTATAACAGATATCTGCAACCTGGATGTTTAAGTTATTGAAGTAAAAAAAGAAGAAATGTCAACATATGCCACAAGTATCTCATAATTGAAAAGGTTATCCATTAGAGTTGTACCTTTAGAGTTTCCCATGTTGAAGCATGTGCTTCTGGTGTCTGTATAAGCAAATTTGACTTAGAGAAACTACATTATTCGAAGATATAATATTTCGATAAAACTAATCAGAACCCAAATACCAATATCAAGGAAAGTGACTAGGAATACACTAGTAAGCATGTGAATCACATGAATCGGAAAACCTATCATTAGAATGAAAGAAAAAAGAGAGGGATTTTCCAAACCGTATTGGTATCGGCCGTATCGTATCAATATCGGCCGATATCGTATCGGGAATTTCCAAACCGTATTGGTATCCGCCGTATCGTATCAATATCGACCGATATCGTATCGGGACATTCCAAACCGTATTGGTATCGGCCGTATCGTATCGGTATCACCCGTATCGTATCGATATCGGCCGATACTGCAAACTATATTAGAAATATATTGAATTCGCCCATCAAACACAGTGCTGCAAGAGTATGTTATGTTCAGAACATCGTCTCCTTCTTTCTTTCTTTTATTCTGTGAAAAAAAGAGAGTCCTAGCATGGAGCCGAAAAGAATCAGCCGGCATAGTGGCTAAAATAGATAAGGACTCAAGAGATGGTTTCTCCAAGGATAAAGCAGAACAATATGGGCGATATAAAACTAGACTTCCTTTGTCTCAGCCCTACTAGTCTATGCAATTAGAGTTTGCAGTAAAGGGTAAAAGTTAGATGATACCTTTGTATCCGCAGTTAGTCTATAGGAGATCCATCTTGAACTTTAAAACCCTTTTTCTGTGTATAAAATGAAGTTCTTTCTTATGTAATCCAGTCTATACTGAAGTATATGCAACCATATATCATAACATGTTGTGGATGCCTGAACTTTAGAACTGATAGGTGATAAAATGATTACAAGGCAAGAAACTTATTCAAGATCATCACATCTTCCCCAAGAATAAAGGCCGAAAGAACTAACAAGAAATCTCCAAACTCAGTGGAAGTTGAACTGACTGGAAACAGAAGGAAGTGTGAATTAATCGTAGTTTCATACTGCAACACTTGATTCAACAGATATTACATCATTTCAAAACAAAACAAAAAATATTATCCAGTATTCAACTAAGCACAGGTACAAAGTTCATTTTATTATGAAAATCTGTAAAAGTGAGCAATATTTGCATATTTGATCTCCTTCACTACGTAAATACTCTGCAAAACTGAATTCTTTTAGCAGCACACAAATACAATTATCCGGTCACTTTGAAGACCAGACGTGGAGAAGTCAATAAGTTTGTAAGACTCAAACTAAATTTCAATATGGTACATGCCAAAAATGAGCAAGAAGAACAAAACAAAGCAAATCTTGTATTAAAACAGAACGAACAACTGATCATATCAATTGTTTATGAAGGCTATGATCAATTCAAGCCTTACTGATAAAAGGGACAGTACTATATTGAACATCAGTTAGCTATTTAGGAAGGGCACTCACATAACTAAGCGAGCTTGAGCATGAAGGATTTCACTGAGAAAGATGCTACTCTCAGCACTATATCAAGGTTGGGTGCTGCTTCCATCATATCAAAATGTTCAGATAATGACAGAACATACAGAATGACACTTGGAATTGAGAGGTTGGACACGAAAATTTATCCATTCTTCAAAGTATAGGGAAACTTGCAGGAAACAAAAATGACTGTACTGTTGTCTTATGTTTGTTTTACTACATATTATAATTATTATTCTATCAAAAATCTACTGGCGTCCAAACGAAATGTGCCCCACTTATCATATAATCTAGCGTGCATTGCACGCACACCTCTAACGAAGATGGACACATGTTGGTGATAAAATCATTATTATGGGAGACAAGCTAGTGAGTGTTGGCATCTATTTTCTAATGAGGAACAGGTATAATCATAGTCTTGAATCCAGATTCTTTGGGTCGGGTCAGTAAATTAGAAATTCTCTATTTGCATCAAAATAACTACTCGATTCTTGAAACTAATTAAAAGAGAGTTCATACCAATTGTTTATATAACCAAATTTATTGTTGACGCCGTGGTTAAAATGAAGCTCATTTGCGAAATGTAAAAGGTCAGAATCACATGATACATTAAGAACACTTCCGAAGAAATTCACAGGATACATTAGGACATCTTCGCCGGAGCTAGGGTTTCCGGGGGGGTCGGGATGAAGAACATGGGAGAGGGGTTTAGGGCTGTGGGGAAAATTGGGGTCGGAAGGGAAGGGGGAAGAGGGAACGATTGAAGTCGGCTGCGGGGATGAGAGGGGAGACGGCGGATCGCCGGAGAACAGGGTTAGGGCACGGTCGGGAGGGCTGTGGAAGTCGGGGTGGCTGACGAGATGGTTGGAAAAGAAGCTAGGGAAGAGGACAGAGGAGAGGGGGAGACTTACGGGCTCGGTCGCCGGTCGGGGTTCGCCGGCCGGGGGAAGACTTCCACCGGAGGGGGAGCTCGAGAGGGAGAGGCTGAGAGAGTTGTGGTGTTGGGGATCGGGGGGGAAGGAGGAAAAGAAGTACTTGGATGTGAAATATATAAGAAACCCTCTATTCCCAAATTTTGTTAAAACCGTCAAGAAATTTTTTTTTTTGAAAAAATTACGAAAATGGCATCTGAAATGTGCGCGCCTTTTTTTTCTGCACATGCATTACTTGACGGTTATCAGCAAACCGTCAAGTAATGCAATGGGTTTTCTTGACGCTTTGTATAAAACCGTCAAGTAATATGGTCAAATTTTAATATATAACAGAAAAATGGGTGTTTTGTTGACGTATGTCTAAAACCGTCAAGATAACTGCTTTCCTTGACGGTTTTGACCATACGTCAATAAATTGACCGTCAAGAAAGGTCATTTTTCTTGTAGTGATTACATCTCCAGCAAGAGTTGCAAATTACACAAGATAACAAAAAAAGGGAAGAGGCTACAACCCCTAAGCATCACCGGGATTGGCTGAAATCTCTTCGATCCGACGCTTCAAGTATTCCGCCCGAGTCTCTACAGTCGCCAGAACTCGGCGTTCGGCTTCTTGACACATCATTTCTATGGCCTCAGGGGAAGTATCATCCTCATGCTTCTCGACCAGCTGTTGTCGCTGCTGGGCCAAGGAAAGAGCTTGGCGGATGAAAGCTGCTTCCTTCTCCTTAGATGCTACATGTTCAGCCTGGACTCGCTAAGCATCTAACAAGAGTTGGGCCCGCTGGTCTTCAAGGAGACGAATCTTGGCATTAACCTCCGCTATACTAGCGTCCAACGCAGCTCGCAACTCTACCTTCTCCTGTGTGGACTGAGATAGCCTCTCCACCGCAACCTCAGCTTCGGCCACCTCACGTTCCCAGATAGCCACGGTGGCCTGATAAGATGACTCAGTTTCAGCGATCAACTTCTTCTTTTCTGCCTCTATCAGAGCGGAGAGATCATTTCGCTGGATACTCTGAAACTCGGAAAGCAGCTGGTCGAGCTCGGTCACCGATGCCTCCAGAATCTCGGCCATATGGTCATGGCCCAGGTGGGAATGTATCAGACCGATGTGAGGGAGCGCCATGGCTTTTGCCATCGCAAAACTCTCGTTGGCGTTCATCACTGCCGATACGCCCCTCTGCAGCATCTTGTACACCGCCTCAATGATAAACTTTACGTACTCATCCGCCTCCGCCAGCACTTACGACGTCATAGCAGGAGTTGGAGGAGCTGCTTTAGACGGCGGTCCTGCAGAAAACCCGCCGACCTCAATCTGCGAGGCTGGAATCTCAACATCCGTGGACCCTCCCTCATCAGAGACTTGAACTCCGCTACTAGCCCGAGGTGCCAAGAGGACAGAAGGAGCTAAATGGGGTATCGATATCGTTCCCCAAGTTGAAGAAGCAACAGAGGGTTCCTACACCAGAACGTCCTTGCCTTTTCCCGTCTCGGAAGGATCACCAACATCCGGAGTTGCCTTCTCCACCTCCGAGGCATGATCTGTAACTAACGCAGGACCTTCCTCCTCTGGCGAGCTAGCGGGATCAGCACCCGTCTCCAGGTCGAGCACTTCCTATGGGGTCGGGCTTGGCAGACGAGTTTCCTCTCCCTGATCAAATCCCTCCATGAAATTAAAGTCGGCTGCTACCTCAGGGGCGACAGCCAGCTCGGCTTCTGTAGCTGGATCCGGGATAGGGCTCGACAATGAAACAGCCGGCCCCGCTTCATCATGACGAGGCGAGGAACCAATCCTCTCCTCTGTTTCAATCACACCTGCTGTCCCTACGGCAGGCTCATCAACATCTGGAGGAACGTCATCAGAAGAAGACGAACTCCACTCTTCCTCCTCTTTCGGTGGCACAACTTCTACTAGGACCTCGACATCAGAGATCCCTACATCAGCTTGGACTATCCTGGAGACGGCTGCACCTTCAGCTTCTCCCTCAACACCATCTGGAGACACCAAAGTCCCCACATAAACGGCATCATCAACACTCTCCTCCCTGGGAGATGCGATAATCGGAGGAACACGCTCGTCAGAAGAGCTCGCTACCTCCTTCGGTTTAACCAAACCTGGTTTCAAAGCCCGGGACTTCTTCTTCGGCACCGCCTACAAAAAGGAGACATGAGTCACAAAAATCAAAGAGTAAAACCAGACTATATGGGACATCTTTACCTCCACGGGAGCCGATCATGTTGCTACGACAGGTGCCACCTCCGGAGCTCCTGTCTTCGGAGTCGTAGCTTTCCTTGGTCTCTTCGGCACAAACGAACCGACCTCCCTATCAGCCTGCCTTTTTCCAGCTGGGGTCTTTTTCTGCCCCGTTGAGGCTACAGCAGCTGGCCTATAACCCGCAACCTCTGGTGGACGATATGATCGAGCCACCGCCAACATGTTGGTTGTCGCCACTAGCTGTGTGCCAATGATGAAACTAGTTTCCCTGTCATACTCAGGGGACACAGCGTTCATGGCACAATACAGCATGACAGCCGAATACAAGATCTGCGACCGAAGATTGTGAACTGGCATGGTAAAACGGACTCCGGTGCATCCGGTATTGTAATATTGCCAACCCCGGGCTCCATCCAGTAAACTCCCAATAAACCCCAGACTGTTACTGGGGTTCCTTAATATCAGCTGGGTATAGCCAAACTGACGTGCAAATCGGCTCGACAGATATGGCTTTAGATAGCACTTGTTCTTGTTGCGGTAGACCAGATGGGAAGGTCGAATGCTCTGTAACCAGCGAAACCCCCATATCGGTAGGGCGATCGCATCCTCGCAAGAGTCTTCCAACTCTTCGTCGGCTTCGAAGTCTATGAAGATGGGGTTGATCTTGGTGATCTCCCACCCCTGAAGATAAGACAAGACCCTTCTACAAACAGGGATGCCAGTATGTAGCTACTTTCTTTTATAGAAACGGCGGATAAAGGCGTCACCTACAACGTGATCGTCTTCAGGGCTGGGGCTCATCATGTTCGGGTGATACAGAATCAGCCATTCCATCAGATAATGGAATGGTAGCTCAGTCCGGAGAAGTTGTCGTTCCTACCCCTCCCATGGATCACATCGTCAGCAAAAGTCCTCAAACCCCGTAACAGGTTACACACCATTGCGGGAAGGAGGGCCAGCGGGTGACCAAAAACCAGCTTTACCGCTGGCAAGATGAGATTTCTGCTCACTCTTTCTACAGATCTAGAGCCGCCCGAGAACACATAGTTCCGGAGCCATATCATCAATTATGCGGCTAACACGGCCCTGGAAGACATCCGGTGTACGCAATGCCAGAAGCAACTGTGTATATCGGTGCCACTCTCGTTTGAACGAGGAACCTTCTCGTCTAGACAGCCCACTTCGGAGGTCACCCCCGTATGAGACAGTCCCTGCGGAGTCACAAATCGAATCTTGCAAGGGTCCGTCGAGTCCTGCTTGAAGATGTAGTCCCTCCAAGTAGTCACATGGGGCTGCGATCCGCCCCTATCCTTCCATTATAGCAGATAATAGTGGCTCGCCACCTCCTTGAAAACAGCCATCATCTCCTTGTCCTTTTCTTTTAGGACTGGGATCTCTTCATTCGTCAGGAAATATTCCTCGTACGGTTCCGAACCCCAGGGAAGTTTGAAAACCACATACATCTCGTGCAGAGCCAACCCCAGCTTCCCCACTGGAGTAAAAAAGGTGCCAGTCTGGGAGTTGAACATCTCCAGGAGCACAAAAAACATGGGCTTGTTGATATCGATGCCCTCCCGCGTGGCACGAAGAGCGGCAGTCAGCCCAATCGCCTTGAGCTCAGTTTTGAACTTTAACAAAACCCAGAGGGTCAACTCATCCCACTTCAAAATATGATGGCACCACCCCTCAACTCGAAAACCTCTTTTCGAATACGTGATCTGCGAGGTCAGTATCCGACTTGCAAAAGTTGAAGCCCAAAAGGCAAAGGTATTAGGAGGAACGACACTGTAGAGGCTCCCAGGGCACAAAGTTCGGCAACTGAACGAGGCCCCAGCTCGCGAGGCGGCCAAGGTATCCCACTGATTCGAAGTAACATCAATACGAAGGGTACCTCCTACTGCCCCTCCTTGAGAAGGAGTAAGCTCCCATGGCATCCTCCTTTTGGAAGCCAAACGGCAGAAAGCCGTCAGCGGCAATTGACGCTCAGACTGCCGCATGTACAGGGTTATACCCTTCGTCGAGAAGAACCAATCCTCTTTAATCTTTAATATCTTTGCCTCAGTAGAGGTCAACCGGTCACCGAACAGAAAGGCAGGCTTCAAAAAAGTCACGTTCTCGAATTCAGCTGATTTTAGTCTGCCACTCTCCATCATGTTCTGGAGAAAAATGGGCGACTGATTCCGAATTTGCAACATCCTCTCGGGAGGCTGGTCCTGCATGATAGCAGCCCTCGCTGGATTAACAATCTCCTCATTGAAGTCAATCCCCATTTGGCAGATGGAAGCATCCAAAAGGACTTCGTTCAGCAAAGGGATTGTCATTGACACTGACACAAAACAAAAGTCAGGCAACAAGAAGAAAAAGAGGCTTAAGAGAAAGACGAAACATTTGGGGTGCGTTCAAAGCTTCTGCGCCTCATCAGGGCCCAAAAAGGCCCATATGCATTGAGGCCTCGGCGCATAATCAGGACAGAAGTCCATGCGCGTCAGCGGGATATCCTCGGCGCATAATCAGGACAGAAGTCCATGCGCGTCAGCAGTAAAGCCTCGACGCATAATCAGGACAGAAGTTCATGCACATCAACAGTATAGCCTCGGCGCATAATCAGGACAGAAGTCCATGCGCGTCAGCAGTAAAGCCTCGGCGCATAATCAGGACAGAAGTCCATGCGCATCAGCAGTAAAGCCTCGACGCATAATTAGGACAAAAGTCCATGCGCGTCGGCAGCAAAGAGTTAGGGACAATAACAGGGTGCGACTCATCTGTGTGTGCACCAAACTCGTCTAAAATTATCAAGAAGCACTCACCCGTCGCCACTGACCGGACGTCGGCAGGAGCCGCAGCAACGACGGAAGAATCCTCCTCATCGAACTCCACGGGCTCTTTCCCTTTGCTTCGTCCTCGGCCAGCACTACCGCGAGGAGTTTTGGGAGCCATTTCGAGAAAAGAAGATTAGGGTTTTTGGAAGAAAAAAACTCTAAATAAGAAGACAGAGGAAGAACTCCCTCTCTCTCTATCAGACGCCTATTTATAGGCTTGGGTGACGTCAACCGCCGTTTAGGGTTCTGTGAAGTGATAACCGTGGATAGTCCAAAAGATTATCATTAAATTTTTTTTATTTATCCCGAAGCGTTATCATTTGGGCATTTAAAACTGGGAGGAACATGCGCCCCAGAACAGTTATGCGCCCCGGACAATCATGCTCTCCAGAGAAGACACCACCATGCTTCTTATTCAAAGTATTCCAAAACTTGACAAAAAGTTTTGAAAACTTTGAAGGGGGTCTTGTAGAAGCATGAAATTTCAGGAACGAAAATCCTATGCGCCTAATATTACATACGCCAGGGAGCTCAAATAAAGTACTTGGCACAAGCAAACAACAAAAGCATAGACATTAAAAGAAGATTTTTTATTTTATATAAAAGTCTATTACATGTCTAAATTACAAAGAATAACTTCTACAAAGAAAAGACCCTAAGTCTACAGCTAGGCGCAGCAACCGCCATGCGCTCTCAGTCAGGCGCATCTCTTCAGCGTCTCAGTCAGGCGCATCTCTTCAGCGTCTCAGTCAGGCGCATTTCTTCAGCAGCTCAGTTATGTGCATCCCTTCCGTATCTCAGTCATGTGCATCATGAAGTCTCAGCATATGCGCTCCACTTCGACCCGATCGGGTGCTTCGACTAATGAAGCATTTACTGAACAAGTATGGGCGATCAACCCCACCCTAGCGGGAGGAAGAGCTCTCCAAATAAAGAGGAGAGTACCGCAAGATTCGCGACAAAAGGAGGCTTTCAACACAACCAGAATGGGCAACACCCACTCTGACAGAAGAAAGAGCCTCCAAAGCTGGGGGCACCGCAATTCCGATCTGCGGCTCTTCCAGCATAACGGAGATGAGGCTCGAGTATCCCGATCTTCGAATGCAACATGCATCTTTCGCCTCCCTCAGAAGCCATCGACTCCGACTTTCGGATGTAACAGTCACCTTCAAGTGCATGAACGAAGACAAGTCGTCGCATCTTTACCCTCGGGAACATCTCGTCAACAGAATGTGCTTGAGCAAGCATGTTTATTTCGTGAGGACGTGAGGGAACGAGAAGTAAACTCTCTCCTTATCACTATTTATAGGCCGGGCAAATCAAACCCATGCGCCAAGTGGCGGGCTCGCCGAATCCCGTGCAATGAATTTACATTTATGGTGATGAACCTGACGCTTCGAATTCGGCCAAGTCAAAAACGGCTATTTAAAGCACTCGAAGAATGCAACAGTCGGACCAATAAAGGTACGTCATGCAAACGGATGCGCCGGCCAGACACCGTGCATCGTGCAGACGCGCCCGTTCCAAAGCGTCCCGTAAGGATGCGCCCAACAAAGCACAGATCCATGCGTCCTAATCAACATGGACCCATACGCACATTTCGGTTCTTCACCCATAAAGCAATTAATGTTCAAGTGACAGAGTTGGCAGCATGTCCCTCGAGGACTGAACACTTAGCAGCTTTTTCATCAGAAGAAGCGTCGCTGATATCAGCATCATCATTACTTTCCTCCGACGGTTACAAGTCATGTGGTCGCCCAACCATTTCGCATGCGCCTCCGCAACCATGTGCCCAAATCTCTGCATGCGTCTCAAAAGCTATGCGCATCAGATTTTTCTCTGATCCCTAAAGACAGAGATCAAGTCACTACTGAAGCCCCGTATGTGCCTCAAAAGCCATGCGCCCAGACTGGTTCGTGACTCCTAAAGGTTACAGGCCAAAGTCTACTCATGCGCCCAATCCTAGGCGCATCCTGTCAGATTACTCTCCACCAAATCTGAGATCTTTGAGCTACGGATACGCGCCATGTATCTTTTGACCCAGTTCATTCGATAAAGGGGTGCTAATCACCCAAGATCTCAGGAACCGAAAGATCTTCTCTATTGCTACGTGTCAGCTCTGCCGTATCCCACAAATGCAACAAGAAGAGTTCAACTCCTCAATCCGAGTGCACCGCCCATGCGCCTTCATCAGCAATTACCATGTGGCATCCCTACAAACAGGCGCATCCTACATATGCGCGTATGAGCAGCCAACCTGCTGCTTATAAATAGAATAATCATTCCCTCACACACACACAGAGAGATACACAGAGACTGTCAGAGATCAAGACACATAGTCAACCAAAGCATCAGAGTTTACTCCCAGAGATCGGAAGAGACACTCAACGTGTTCTTCCTCTCCGTAAGCTCCAGCACCCAAAACAACTCAGACCTTCAGAGAACCGATAACCGTCGTCAGATCGTCAACGGAGTCAACGCATTACCACTCGCTCCATCGGCACAAAGGACCCAGATAAACAAAAGTGTACTCCTAGGACTACATCTAAGTCCTACATTGTAACACTGTTCTGTTTGTATTGAAATTGCATCAAAAGATTTTAATGGCAAACAGAGTCAGCAATATTGCCCATGTAGCTAAACGGGAATTAAAAGAACCCGATTTTGTTATGAGTATTCTGAAAGAATTGACTTTAGATATGATATGGATAGTCTGTCCAGACACAGTGGCGTGTCTTCTGGATAACAAATACCAGTGCAAGACATTC
This sequence comes from Iris pallida, assembly GCA_029216955.1. Lineage (NCBI taxonomy): Eukaryota > Viridiplantae > Streptophyta > Magnoliopsida > Asparagales > Iridaceae > Iris > Iris pallida. The sequence goes on from JANAVB010033820.1 coordinate 23,140,074, forward strand.
CTTTTCCACAGGTGTGTATCTGTGCTCGACACCCACCATCGTACGGCTGAGGTAATAGATAGCCTGTTCATGGCCGTCTTCATTCTTCTGAGCTAATAGGGCACCAAGGGAATGGTCCATAGTGCGGACATATAGTAAGAAGGGGCTTCCCCATTATTGGAGCCACCAACACTGGAGGGCTTGTTGATACTTCTTGATGTCGTCAAATGTGCGTTGACATTGTTTAGTCCAGACGAAAGATACACCTTTCTTCATAAGCTGAGTAAACGGTTGACACCTTCCAGAAAGGTTCGAAATAAATTGTCTGATATAGGCCAGCCTTTCTTAAGTCTGCGTAGCTCTTTGAGATTTCTTGGGGGATGCATATCGAGGATAGCTTTCACTTTCTCCGGGTTAAGATGTATGCCCTTTGAAGTGATAACAAAACCAAGGAACTTGCCGCTGGAGACTCCCAGAAAAGACTTGGTTGGATTCATCTTGAGTTGGTGTGCACGCATTAGTTCGAACACCGTTCTCAAATCTTGGAGGTGGTTGCCCTTGAGATGACTTTTAACTGCGATATCATCTGCGTAGCATTCCACTGTTTTGTGTAAATGATCTCAAAAAATTGTGTTCATATCTCGCTGGTATGTCGCCCCTGTATTTTTCAATCCAAAGGACATCACCGTATAGCAGTATACCTCCAACAGTGTTCGAAAAGATGTGTGCTTCTCATCGACTGGGAACATCTTGATCTGGTTGTAGCCTGAGAACCCATCCATGAAGGACATCTGCTCGAAGTCGTAAGTATTATCGATCATTACGTCGGTGATCGGTAGAGGGAACTCATCTTTTGGGCATGCAGAGTTCAAATCACGGTAATTGATACAGAATCGAACTTTACCATTCTTTTTCATGACTGGAACAATGTTAGCGACCCAGTCAGGGTATTTTTCTTCGTGAATGAATCCACTTGCAATAAGCTTATTGACTTTACTCTCGATGGCCTCCATGATATCTGGTCGAAATCGTCGTTGCTGCTGCTTCACTGGCTTAGCTTTGGACGAGATATTTAGGCGATGCATAGCAACTTTAGGGTCCAAACCTGGCATGTCTTCATAGCTCCATGCAAAGATGTCAATGTATTCTCTTATAAGCTGTATAAGAGATTGTCGTTCTTCGCCAAACAGACTTTTGCTGATGAAGATTGGTTTAAGAGATGATTCATCTTCTAAATTAACTTGGATGACTTCATCTTCGGTAGGTGGTTCACGTTGTTCGAAACGTAACTCCCACCTAATATCCATCTTTTGAGCCTATAGTTCAAGCTCGATCGATTGGACATCGTCTGCAATTTGGTCAACTGATACCATGTTGACGGACAAAGTTGCTTTGAACATGTCTCCAATGCTGGAATCTGAATCCCAGAGGCAAAAATCAGAAGAATAAGAACAACGATCTGCTTTGACATCTGATCCATCAGGAGTTGTTGGAGGAGTGACGTAACCCAAACCAACACTATTTTATTGATAATAGTTCTCGGGTTTGCCGGGAGGAGCAAAGTGACGTATTGGCAACCGTCGTCCCTGACCGTAATTTAACCCCTGGTCGCTTTTTATATCATATCCCATGTTCTGGATGATATTCTTGGCCTGCCAACTATATCAAAAAAGTTATATTTTTCTAGAGTCATAGTCAGCTTCAGTGTTGTGATTGGGAGAAGCAGAGTCCAGAACGAACTTTCTTTCGCCAATTATTCAACCGAAGATGATCAATTCTTCACCCTTCTTTCTAGCTGGAACGATAAAGTAGTGGATATCTTCTGGCCAGACTTTTTCCCGCAGATGAGGCATCGTGATTGGCATGCAGAGATGTGGTCCTATGCCGTGCTCTAGGGCATATATCGTATCTATATACTGGTTTACAGATTGGTAGACATCGGAGTAATTCAAAGATAAACCTTTACTTAAAAAATACGCAAGTTCTTCTTCAAGGATAACATCATCCACTGAAGGTACCTTATTTTGAGTATTGATATACTTATTGAGACGATCATTGTCTGGAACAGGAGCCACAGCCTTGGCCAATTTTACCACATAGGGTAACTCTTCAGGATTGGGAGGACGGACTTCAGCAGGTTCCACCCGAGGTATTTTACGGAGAGTGATGGTCAATGGTTTGACCTTATCAGGGTTCTTCTTTTTAACCCAGATTATGAGAGACTTTGGAGTACTTTTTGGAGTAGTAAGTCCTTTGACTCGAATAATCAGGGGACCATCACTGGCGGATGAACTCACTTTAGCTTCATTATCAGCTTTGTTGCCGTCATCCTTGGAAGGCTGAGATTGATAAAGTACCGAATCTCCGTAGTAAGTGTGGTGGCCCATGCAGGTCGAGATAGCCGTTTCGGTTACGTTACTGTACCGAGCAGGCCTGCGACCTGATTAAACCCTTAGGAATCTCAATCCACAACTGCCTTGACAATTCGTTTGAAAAATTCTCTACCGCCCTTGAACTTCGTATTTGCTCTCGATTACTTTTCCTTTGCTTTTTTGTATCATTGCTTCTCGTTCCTTCCAATTTCGGAGTGACGAATAATCGTGCTATATAGGATTTATCCAAAATTCCTAGGTTATAGTATAAGTTAGTCTGCTTATTGTATTGTAATTGCTTGATAGATAATGGGGATTAGAGGTGCCATATATATGTCATAGGGCATCAAGTGTTTGATGAGGTAGTTTAACCAAAGGTGGGTAGACGTCCTCAGTATAGAAATAAATATATGATCATGCTAGATTATGCTCTTATGGTAGTCACTAGATCAAGAATAGAGTGCTAGTTTTAGTACGGAGACTGACCCTCTAAAAGAAGAACCTAAGCATAGACTAACCTAACCCATTTATTATTATACCTTGTTAGTTAAGGTGAGGAGTAGGCGGATTAGTAGGTACCAATTATCTGGGTTAGGAGACTCATATAATTGTAATAATTGTATGGTTAGGAGGATCACGTCTTCAACGTGATCTTTGTAAGACTACCAGTACCAAGAAGAGCCACTAGAGATAACTATTTATAGTTTTACGATATAGAGGTTACAAATCCAAATTGTTTAGACTTAATTATTACTTTACTTATTAGGAGACCCCGTAGTGACCTAGCGTATCCCTTAAACTATTCATAGTTACCCTAGCACGGATCTTTGTTTGTGAGCCTTATTTTAATTTCGAGGACGAAATTCTTTTAAGGTGGGTAGATTGTAAAGACCCTGATTTTTGGGGATTTTTTTATTTATTCTATACGATTAGATGATTGTATATTTATTGTATTGTATTTTCTTATTAATTATAATTATAGATGTACTTTTCTGTGTCTCTGATTCTTGGAGCATAAGACTTGCCCATCTCTCGAAACGTTCTTCATAAGTTTTGTAGTAGACATGATGACCTTCAATTTAGTATATCATGTCCCATCCAAACTTGTTCCCTAGCATTCTTTTGGCTTCGTACAATTTTGGGTCAATTTAGGCCATTTGAGTATTTACCGTAATTCTAGACCGAACTTCCAACTTGAGTGCATGAGTCGACATTAATCAAAACCAGTTGACTCAATATATGGTTTTAACCCATTTTGAGTCTACGACACACATGCCAAGGGTGTGCCACTCAATCGAGTCTCCATGTGCTATTTAATTACGAATGGCACAAGTGACGTATTGGTTGACTCTTAGAGTTCGATTTGATTAGAAAATATAATTGGACCCTAACCCAGCCAACCCTATCTAGTAGGAAGCCATGTTGGTTGCCATGACAGTATAATTATTATGGATTTATTTTGGGATGTTATACAATCAATTAGATTTAAATATAATTTTGTATATATATGATTATATTTAGAATAACCTAATATTCTATATAGTTATGGCCTTAGTCATGGGTAAGTTTAGAGTGCAAGATGACCATGAACTTTGGCACGGAAGAGGTAGTAGTGTGCCTTGACGAGTGTACTATCCATGCTAGGGGAAGCCTAGCCATGGTGATGTCCGAACTAGAAAAACTAGGCTAAGTTGCGACTTAACCCCTATAGATTAATTAATTATTCAATAATTAAAATTATGATTTTAGGAGACCCGGTTGTGCAAATTTAGTCCGAACTGGACCTGAACTAAGCCCAAGCCATGTAGACCCTTAGTGCGACCAAGGCGGCCACATAGATATATTGCATGTATATGGGTGTTTTATTTTAATGATCAATGACTAATTATAAATATTGGTTAAATAAAATATATTATCGTTATTAAAGTTATAATTATATTTTTATATATTTGTTATTTTTGAACATGATATGTTTTCTTGTAATGTCATTTTAGGTTGTGGGACCTTTGACTAGAACGGTATATGTATGCATATATATAGTGTGTGTTTATTTGATTAGAGGAAATATAGTTATTAATCATTTTGTGTATATATTTATTTCGTGTTCCTAACAGTTAGATGGTTATTATTTTACAAGTAAGATATATATGTATATATGTATATACTAATGTTATATAAATAGGTCAAATATATATACATGTTATATATATGCGTATATATAGATATATCTATATATATAGAGCTATATGTATATATGTCTATTCATATATATTCATACGTATATATAAATGTATTAGTGGTAGCCTTAAATAAAGAAATAAACAAAAGAGCCCAGCCCAGCTTAGAAACCGAACCCCCAACAGGCCCAGCCAGCTCTCGAGCCCAGGGTCAGCAAGCCCATCCTGAATGTTGCTAATCCCAGCCAGCCCGAGAGAACACCCGCGTTCTCTGTGAACGAGTTTATATAGAGAGAACGATCGGGAAGGAGAATAACTAAAAACCCTAACCAAATCCCACTTCCCCAGTGCCGACCCCGACCCTGGACGTGCCGCCCGCCGCTGCAACGACCGCCAGAGCGCGTGTGCCGTGCCGAAAACCGAGCAACTGTCGCAGCACAGTAGCAGAACAACACAGGCTCTGTTCGGAAGGAGGTAAGCGACTTCTCAATCAAATTTTTTCCTGCATACTCGACGAAATCTCGAAACCCCTAATTCGTTTAGAAGCTTATCTAGCCACCTTAGCATATCAGTAAAGAGTTTAGGACCAAGTTGATCAACCTGTCGAGAAAAGCGACGCAAAGTCGAGTGAAAACTGTCCAACCGGGACAGAATTTCACATCCAGACACCCACCTTGGGATGCCAAAAGTGGTCGATCCTGTTAGGAAACACAAAATCTAATTGAATAGGTTTTTAGTCAACCCATACAGCTTCAAAATGCTGTTTATGGATTTTAAATTCATCTATTATACATCAAGAAATACCGATTTGAAAATCAAGAAAAACCTATTAAAATTGTTTTTGAAAAAATTAAAAATTCATCCACACGACGTGCGTCCTGCCAATCCGGGCGACGTGGTCGCGAACCGAAAGCATTGAAAGGTGCGTATCGGCTTCATGGACGTGTGGGCTTTGACGGAATTCAAATTGGTCGCGTGTGCGCAACGAATTTGATGCATATCCATCAAAAATTACCGTATCGGCCTTTTTTAAAATTTTTTAATTACTTTGTGCACGTTCGTCAAATTGAGACAAAACTTGTGCCAGCAGGACCGTATCATATTTCTGGTCCTGCATGCCAAGTTTGGTCCGATTCTGAGACAGTTGATCAGATCGCCATTTTGAAGGCCCCACGATCCGATTCAACGGGCAATTTTGTACACGGCTCATCGGAATCCAAAATTGGATATACCGTTGGGTTCGTATCATCAAACCGGATCCGTAGATATATAGTTTAACGACTTTAGAGACCATTAACTCTGGCACGCTTTTTGGTGCAAAGCGGGTCCAACGGCGGACACCGTTTTGACCCAAAATTACCGTTTTTCCCCTGTGTCCAAAATTGGACTTAAGGACAGGCAATTCTAGATAATTTAACTAATCTGGAAAAGTTGGTAACGTCTATTACAGCTTCTGGAGGCAGTTGTGAGACTTGGACTTTCTGACTTGTTGATTGGCGATATATTGTTGGTTCTCCGTGCTACCCTCAGGCAAGTACACCTTGCCAAACTTTACAGTACTTACATGCATTTCCATATTGCTATTTTCATATCTTACTTAGTTCCATACTTCTCCTATTCTATGTTCTGGTTACTTTCTAGTTTTACGTGCACATAGATTTTTAGTCTTTTTCTATATTACTTGCTTTGTTTTCTTTATACTGCTCATGTCTAGAAGTAGTATTTCTTTGTCTATGCCATGATCCCCCTGACCTGTTTGACTTGGACTACCAGTACTTGATACACTTGACCTGATCGTGATTGTTTTCACTTGACCCTGACCTGTTGTTAGACGTGACTATACCTGACCACCTCGTTCGTGAGCTCCCATCGAGTGCGAATGAGCCTTACTATAGTTAGAGATTCCCCATCGGCTACTGACTATAGGACTGTGAGCTCCCATCGGACTGCGGTTGCCACGACTTACTATTTGTTACGCTTGATAGCACCATCTTTGACCGTATTCTGTTTATACTTATTCTTTAGTCTCATATTGTTCCTTGTACCATTTTCTATTTTTTGCATGTTATTTATTTGTACGGTAGGCATGTATATTATGTGTTTTGCTAGTCCTCTGAGGACCTGGTAATATCTCCAGGTATTAGATGAAGGTATGGTACACTGATGGAGGATGATTGCTACACCGAGACTGCAGGTATATTTAGTTGATGTTTTATCTTTCTCTTCCGTAGTTAGATTTTGTCCTATATTTAAATCTTGCTACATTAAAGCCTAGTCTTGTACAAGCTTCTATTTTTCTCTAGCTTGTTCATGATAAATGTGTTATTGGAGATCCACTCTAACATATTTATCTATTCTAGAATCAGTGTATTATGGTCTGATCAGCCTTACTGCACTTGATTCGTCATATTTATCATTATTATGTGGATTGAGATATAGTTAATCTAGAATAACCAGAAATCTTATACGTATTTGAGCTGGGCGGGAGTCCTCTCGATGCGTAGCTGGCATGTATACATCTACTAGTCCTACATATTTTGGGACTGGGCGTTACAGTAAGCTTCAATGCCCTTAAAAGGATCGACATCGGCAAACTCCGTTTTCACAACGCCATTGCTGTTGACGTACTTGAAGCATTGGTGAAGTGTAGAAGGAATGATCATGTTCTTGTGTATCCACGGACGTCCCAACAAGACGTTGTAGGATACATTGGCGTCGATTACATAACAAAAAACCTCTGTTCGGAGATCACCAATCTGGCACTTGAGACGGATCTTGCCCAGCGGGTGGCTTCTTCCAGCATTGAAAGCCATGATAGTTGTATTGGTTGAAGATAGCTTGTGCAGAGGGATTCCTAGAATTTGGAGTAAACTTCTAGGAATGATGCTGAGGGAGGAACCTGGATCGATATGCATCCGATCCACCTTAATTGCCCCGATATACCTTGTATAGTACAAAGGTCTATCATGACGATTGTTTTTGAATAGCATGTCCTTCTGTGAAAAGGTGATGTTGGGTACCACTTCCGTAGTACTATGGCAGTGAGAACAGGAGACAGGATATTCAACAGGGACTTTGACTTCAGCGAGATAAGAGTCGGCATGTAGTAATGTCTCACTTAAGGCCTTCCGTGTTTCTTTGGAGAGTCGCAATAGATCGAACAGAGACAATATGGTAGGTGTATTGGCCAGCTGTGCCAGTATGTCAAAGTTGTAAGGCCGATCCATGCCTTCGGGAGTTGACGCCTTCATAGACTTGTCAAATCGCGTCTCCTTCTGCTTGGCTTTGTCGGTGGTTGAGGGCTTAGACGGACCGGCTTATGAACTTGTGGGGACATCAGGAGCTTACGACGGTACTACTTTTTCTTGTGCAGGGTCATAAGTCCGTAGGTACGCCTTCCCAGATCGTGTCTTGCCAGATAGAACTTCGTAAATGGGAGAAGACACCATATGACATGATTTGAATTTCTTGTCTCTCTTTACTTTGGGAGATACCACCCCCTGCGTCATTTCTTGTACAAGGTCCGGATGGACCCACATGATCTCACCACGTTCAGTCGTGAGTGGCACCAAGGTTGAGTCACGAGCTGGCGGTAGGTTGACGACTTCCATTATTGCCTTGGGGATTGGGACTACGCCGTCTAGGACTTCTGTAGGAGGAAAGTCACCAAATTGAAGAGAGATCATGTTAGAAGATACGACCTTATCTTTAGCTTCGAGGTTAATCACTTGCTTGTCGATAAGCTGTTGTATCTTCTTCTTCAGGACGATGCAATCCTTGGTAGAGTGGTGTACGTACTGATGATAAAGACAGTACTTGGGATCGTTGAGTTGGTTCGCCTCAATGTCAGTTTATTATCCTTCGTCAATGTGTGAAAAATGGTAATAACATCGTCCTCGTCAAAGGAGAAAGTCTCCTTAGGTTTGTCAGGAGCGCCCTGAGAATTGGAAGCTCCCTTGGAAGTGTCGACCTTCAAGACTTCTTTTCCTTTACCCACACGGACAGGGATAGTTTGAGGGTGCTTGCCTTTGTCTTCAGATTTGGTTGTTTTCAACCCCAGTAATTCCAAATTAGGGACATCATTTTCAGCAGCATCAGCGGCCCTAATGAAAGTGGGCCATGTGTCATACTTATGTATACCCAGACAGAACTTTACTGTAGGAAGGAAGTTATGTCGACAAGTATCTATAAGTTCTGAGTCTGGTATACCGAAGGGCATCTTCAATGCTAGTCGCCTGAAGCGTTCGATAAAAGCAATGACAGACTCAGTCCTCTTTTGCTTGGTCTTGATGAGGGTGGACATACTAACATGCGTGCCACTCTCATAAAAACTGTTGAGGAATAACCTCTCCAAATCTTTAAAGGAATTAATACAACCGTCAGGCAGACTGTAGAACCATTTAAAAGCTACCCCCTGCAAGGTGCTAATATATAGCTTTGACAAGAATGGATCATCCCTGGGTAAGTGTAGAGTTTGCGTGTTGAAGTATGTCATGTGTTGGCGAGGAGAAGTCATCCCGTCAAATGAATTTAGCGTCAGTGGCTTGTAGTTATGAGGGCAAGTAGCATTCTCCCATTCAGGAGGATAAGGTTGAGATATCCCCATCTTCTGAAGCTCATCTTTGTGTGAGATGGTATCGAGACAGGCAACAAGAGAATCAATTACATCATGTTGATTGAGCAGATATTGAGAAACGGCTGCTGTACGGTTGTCAGGCGTCGTTGGTGAAGGACCACCCCAGCATTTGCAAGATTTGGAGAAGGTGCAACGGAATGATACTCCTTCTGTAGTGAAGGAGGGTTGTTGTAATGAGCCAAACTAATGTGTGCTGAGACGTTTGGTTGAGGTGGAGGAACAGCCCCAACAGCTTGGACCGCCATGATACTGGTAAGCATATCAGTAATCTTGGCAAATGCTGTTTCAAGACCCTCTAGCCGTTTGTTGGTCTGATCACTGGCTTCTTCAGGTCTCACTCCATCCGCCATGTATGTAGATAACATGCAAGGATGAACAGAGGAAATAGTACAACTGGTGCTGATACTGTCTGTCTCTGAGTTGAAAAGTCCCTCGTCTTCAGGTAGGGAAGGTAGATAGTCACCGTCAGACTCGGAGAGATCATCGCCATCTGGAAGGCTACCCCCGGTGTGAAGGTCATCTGCTTCAGACTCTGAGGGAATACTACCCCCAGCTGAAGGATCATCACCTCCAGCTTGGGAGTCACTACAAGAAATTCGGGTTTCCATGACAAGTAATCAGTGACAAGTGTAAAACTTGTCACTGAAAGGGATATTTCTGTGACAAATAATTTTTGTTGTCACTCATAATTTGTTTCTGTGACAACTGTTATTGTCCGTCACACAATTAAAACATTTAGTGACCATATTTTTATTGGTCGTCACTTAATGTGGTCACTGAAATTAAATTATGATTTTAGAGACAAGTTATGTGTGATAAGGGAAATAGTTGTCACTAAAATTGTTTGTTGTAGTTACAAGAAAATATTATCGTCACATAAAAGTATTAGCCACAAGATTAAAATTTTATTCTTGTCACTTAAAAGTTTCTTTTAGTTACCAAATAATTGTACGTCACACAAAAGTATTAGTCACAAAGAAGAAATTTATTTCTTGTAACAAAAACTTTAAATAAATTTAAAAAAGTTAAATAAAAAATATATCCTATTTTGATACTATTTTGATATTACCATTTAAATTATAACAAGATTTGACTATACCAAAAATTTTCACATCAAATATCACAATCCTAATTATAATCTGGCTGTATAAAAAAAATCATCAAATATTCGCAAGTCTCCAATCGGATTTGGAATCCTGTTAGTATCATAAATATATATATATATATATATATATATATATATATATATATTATATATTATATATATATATACACACTACACCAAAACAAATAATTTGTCACACTTTATTTTTCCAATTCGTAAGGGTTAATACCGTTACAAGTTAGTAATGGTGATTACCGTGACAATAATTAAATAACCGTTACAAAAATATCTAGTTTGTATTTTTTATTTAGTTTATTTTGCAGTAATGGTTATAAGTGTGACAAAGGAAAAAAATTATAAAAATTTGAGATTCCCTCTTCTAAAATTTCACATCCCGCCTGTATTTCCCGTCTTCTAATAAAAGTGTGTTACAGAAGTATAAGTCATCCTGAGCCAGAGATTCTCTTTTCTTATTCTCTGCCTCCGACACCACCACCCTCACCATCGATATCACCACTGCCACGCCACCATCACCACTGTTATGGAGGAAGAAGCAGTCGGATATGAAGTGGTACAAAATTCCTCTCAAATTTCCTAAATTTTCTCCCTTTTTCTCGATTTTATTAGGTTTTCCTTAGTCGATTCGATCTACTTCTAGGGTTTAAGTGATCAAAACATTCGCTTGTCGTTTCTTGATGTTTGTGATCGGTGGTTTCAAAGCGGATTTTGAAGGAATTGATGCAGTGCATGTCTGAGTCTCTGAATCAAATTTATGAATCTTTCATAATTTTTTTGAGTTTTGTTGTTGTTGTTTACTTTTTGTTATATGCATCGTTTTCCACCCGAGGGGGGCGGAACGAAAGAGCATGTTGGTTGATCTCTCTATCCCAAGGAAAAGAGGCCAATTAACTAACCTAGTTGTTCAAATTCCATGTGCAAGATGGATTTGTGACTTGTCTACAATGCAGCCAACATGTTCGATGAAATGTCTCTATGCTTAAATTCCTCCTCTACTTACTGAATTTTTTATAGCTAATTTGTAGGGATGGAGGATAACTTTCTCCTTTACTTTCATCAACCACAAGCTATGTAAAACCCCAACCAAGAACCCCCTCCTTCGTCGTTGTCGCCGATGTCTTCAGTCCTGGTCCCGGAGGGAGCAACTGCAACCTTGCTCGTTAAAGACCTCACAAAATCGATCCTACATGACGTCCTGTCCCATCTCCTTGCTCGCTTCGGTGCCTCTGTCGTCCGTTCTGTGCCAGCAACAAGTAATTATTTCATACTTGTCCCCCTCCCCGGTTCAAGGATAAGTGACTAATATAAGAAATACAGGTTAAGGAATCATGTGTTTGTTGATTTTAGCGACGAGGCGTTGGCGTCCCAAGTGCAGGCCCAGGTGAACAGGCTGAGATTTTTAGAGAAGGTGCTGGTGGTGGAGAAGATAGGCAGGGCAGGGTGCGAAGGGTTCTGGAGGTCCTCCTGCCTTTTCAGCTTTAAAGGGTTCCGTGTCTGTCGGCGAATCGATCGCTCCGAGGCTTGGTGTGGTCTATCCGTTCCCTTCCAATCTTGAGTATAGCTTGTCTCTTTCATGACCGATTGATTGTTAGTAGGAACGAATGTTATTTATTTGAATGAGATTTGCATATGCACTTTATGGCTATATTTTAGCAATTAAATCAACTAGGGATATCAAAGGAAAATGAAAGGAAAATGAAACAAGAGAAATGAAAGTAAAATGAAACTTAATCCTTTGTGAATGAGATCACATTTCTACATGAAACATCTTCATTTTCTCTTTCTTTCCCTCACTTTCCCCGTCACAACCAAGTATTCTACTACCTCCTAGTTGTTGTTCTACTTTGTGGTTGCCAAATATACCCCAAAGGCGCATCAAAATAAATAATAGGGAATAAATAAGGATGCAAATGGAGTCGGTATGGTGGTTACGTTTAAGGATGTAAGTGGATCAGATTCAATTTTGAGGTTGAAACCTCATCCTCCACCATAAATATTTACCTTCATATCCGCCTCTGATGCCTACTCGATGAGAAAATTTGGCTCCACCTCGACCACTATTGGAGGTCCATATATCCGCCTCCACATAAACACATGTCATGGATGAAGTCTTATGAAATGTTTACTTGGTATAAATTTCTACAAGTTTTTAAAAATATGTGTATAATGAAACTTGAATTCAAGACCTCTTAGTTAGCCATTAACTTACAACTTAGGACAACATTTTGTTGTTGACTATTCAAGAAATAGAGTAATTAGAGGAAAAAATTGGAAATATAAAATAGAAACTAAAACTTGTAGGGGACGGTGTCCTATATATATATATATATATATATATATATATATATATATATATATATATATATATATATATATTCCTGTGTGTTTGTAAATATTCATGTGTGGGGAAGTGTAGGAATTGAGAGTTTCAGTCCACATCAGTAGACTGTTTGTGTGTGTATCAGTCGGGCCAATGCCTCTATAGTTTGGACAATTGGTAGTGTTCTAACTTGTGCATAGATTTTTGGAGGGAAACAGTCTGTTAACTAGAGGACAGATACATGAATGTATCAGTTATTTGGGTTTTCCTGTGTGTCTATTTATGTATGCAGGCTTGAGTTTGTTCCTCGTGTGCAACCTATTTTCAGAACATGTGTGTACTTGTGTGGGGTTTCCTGGGTGTGGCAGTAGGTACCAGTTTTCATAGGGGGATTCTTGTGTGGGTATGTGTAGTACCCCGTCCCGCTTAGTCAATCGGAGGAATAGGAACGCCGACGGCGTTCGAACTTAGCCTTGCAACGGCTGCTCGAAGATATTGCTTGGTCGAGGCGACCGCTCGCTCAGGTGGGGTAGTTTCGGTGAACTTGCCTCATCTTTGCCTTCACATAATAAATCGCATGTTTTCAACTTGCACAAGTAGGCTTAATAATAAAAGAGATGAATCCACATAGCTAAAGGGAGTAATCCCGACGGGTCAAACTGAGTTAGAATATGAAATGGTCCAACGGTCGGCTTTGAGTTGGTGCACGACGTGCTTTGAAAATGACACTCGGTCCTTCGTCCCGTGGCTTAGGAGAAGGAAAGTTGGTTGATTAGGCGAAGTCATGAATCATAGCCTAAGTCGTAGGCGTCGCCCGCATGAATGCTTCATAAAGCATGCACGGTCCATTTGTCCAAGGCTTGGCATAGCCTTGACCCGCCCTATGAGTTAAGTTGTGTCGTACGGCTGCTGGCGTAAGTCTAGGCGCCCAAATGACTTGGTCGTTCAGAAGTCGAATGCATGCGCGGCACGTTTACGCAATGCGAGGCTTGACGCAGCCTTTGCTCGTCGAGACGTTGTGCGTTTAAGTCAGGCAAGTTATGTTAGGCTATCAGAGTGGTAGCAAGCACGGTCCTACGAGTTCTACGGTTGGGTATAACCACCTAGTCTTACGGTCTCAAGGCCCGTCGACTTGGGCAGGAGTGTCACGTAGAGCACGATTGGCTTAAGGCACGATGCGCGAACTTAGTGTTAAGGCATGAACCACGGTTGATCTAATAAGTTTTGGAGGAAGGACTGTCGAATAGGCATTGAGTTGAATGAAATGATATGGTAACAGGGAGAAGGCTCGCGGCCATGGGTCGTCGAGGGATCTCAAGGAGCATTAAGGGAGAAGGCTCTCGACCGTGGGTCGTCGAGGGATCTCAAGGATAGAAGTCTTGATATTGGTTTGAAAGAGATGGTAACATTGGAAGAGGAATGACTGTGTGAGACGTCAGTTTGTGTCGAGTCTGCATGGTCATTGGACAACTTGTGTACCGGTGCACAAGGATTTTAATTTGTTTCTCAGACGGTTGTCGCGGCCACGGGACCGATCTGGCCTAGGAGGAACCACAGGCCTACGGGACCCTTGGATGGTGTGCGACCTGACCCAAGGGGTGCGCCGTAGGACGGGTATTAGGGAAAATTCGGTGAGATCGTGCCTCGTTATATACGAACATACCCTAATATTCCAATGGAGGTCCAAGATAGCTTGACATTGCTAGTGACCACACATGTAGATGTGTCGGCAAGAGCGGCAATCCGCATGTTTGCCTTTGGATAGCGTCGAGTACTAGCACAACGTCGGTCGAAACATGAGACAGTCTAGCATGACATGTAGCAAATTTATAAGATACGTGCTTCGACACAAAACAAGGCTTTCGTGTATCAAGTATTGGCATTCGCGTATTGGCTTTCGCGTATCAAGTATTGGCATTTGCGTAGTGGCTTTCGCGTATCGGCATTGTTTGCCTAAGTTTGCATAAGTTAAGTCAAGTGCCATCGCTTTAAGTCGAAAGGACCGTAATGTGAAAGTTGGCTAAGTCAGGGAGTCGTTAGGCACGACCTCATCTTGAAGCACGGACAAGTCTAGGTAAAGTCTAGAGGCACTTGGGTTTGAGTAAAGGTCTTGGCACGGTCGAGTTCGCGTAAGTTGCTCCTCGGCGAGGCACTATCTTGAATATGTTAAAGTTTCGAATAGAGTACGGCACGACCCTGCCGTCCCGAGTTCAAGTTTTTGGTCGAGTAAATACACGACGAGGCACTGCCTCGATCGAAATACATGTTAACATGATAGCACGACTATGTCGTCGCATAACGAGTTGGTTAGACGTCAAGTCTTAAAATTGATCCTAAGGCAAGACTAGAAAGACAATCGTAAGGGACTTGTAAGCTGCACAAAGTAAATGAACGTGTAGGTTCTGTATGGGTGGGCGAGGAGCTCACTCCACCAGTACAGTTGAGTACTGACATCCACACAGTGTTCATGTGCAGGCACAGATAGAAGCTCGTGGTGTGGAGCTCGTTTGGATGCGTCGAGGCACGGAGTTCCTTGGCGATTCGAAGCGTGCGGCCGCTTGGATTGAAGAAGTGAGCACGAGAGACTTGTAATTTGGCCTTGCGCCCATAAATGTTATCTTGTATTCAATATCAATAAAGAGCTTCTTTTGAATGACTTGTGTTCATGTGTGCTTGTTTTTAATTTTCGCTGCAATGTTCAATGTTTCTGCTTGGAACTTCTGTGCGACGACCCCGTCGCCGCCGATGAAATCGGCCGTTATGAGACTGCCTTGCACGAGCGCAACCTAGGCTCGTGCGGCATCACGCCTTAGCGAGGATGATCGCTCCTACGGGAGCGGGCATGATAGTATGTGCCAATTGGACAGAAACATATGTGTATCAGTAAAAGAAAACTTGGGTCAAGTGTAGGCACAGGATTGGGGGAAGTTAGTGTCGGGCAGGGCAATTCCTGTGAGTAAATATATATATATATATATATATATATATATTGTGTGTGTGTGTGTGTGTGTGTGTGTAAATTTGAAAGTTAGTAAACACTTTATGAATTTCCTTGTTTGATTTATTTGTTCGTAAATTGGCAGCTTTCTTCGTGTTCAGTTCATGTCCTTACGAGTTCAGAGGCAAAAATACAAATATGAATATATATATGTGCAAAATTAAAATCATTAATTATTCATTATGATATGCTTCAACTTGTGAGCTTGGATGTTTTTTCTGTATTACAAAACTGAGTGACATGCTTGTTTTATAGGTATGAATATCCACCACCAGATGGGAATATTTTGACCAATATTGTCAGTGCCTTAATTACAGTTCCTCTTTTTTATACCCAGGTTGGAACTAACACCCATATGCTACAATTTATATGCCATTTTCATGCTTTATCATCTTATAAATGAAATAGATACAATTAGTCGTTGAAACCTCTTTTGCCAAAGTCGCACATCGTCCCGTAATAAGCACTAATATTAATGATAGGTGTATTTTTATCATTTATCATAGCCTTCATCTGCATGGCAGGTTCTACATTTGATGAACAAGATGAATATTCCAGAGCCATTTTGTATGGCATTCCCAACTCCACTTCTATCGCCTCCGGTGCCAGCTCTATATCCACCTCCACCACCTGTTACAGCAAAACTTTCAGTCACCGTCCTTTCCAGTGATGAATCTGAGATGAAGTCATCAGAGGTACCCTATATTTATTTTGGTATATACATTTAGGATATTCTAATACTATTTAGCTTTTTGAGTGGAAAGTAATAGTTAATTTGTTTCAGCACTTAATAAAATTCTAGAAGGATGTTGGTGATAGTAGAAGTCAAAAACGTGTTAAACAAGAAGCAATTGTAGGCACCGGTGTTGATAAAGGTGTTCCACATGAGGCTGTTCGATTGAAGCCTGCTACCTTGGTTCCAAAAGTGGTTCAATTTATAAAAAAGAAACATCTAGTACTACAGGTTTCTATTCATTCTCAATGCTACTTGTGTTTAGCAAAAGGAATATTCTAGTATGTGATTATTTTAGTTAATCGTCGTAGATAAATATTGCATCAGCCAACATAAAAGGAAATAACTGATGATGACGACTTCATGAAAGAACTAGTTGAGCAAGCGGACGACCACATGGAAGAAAACCCTTAAGCAACACCAAATGATATAGAAAGCGGGAGATTGCCTCTGGAGGATCTATTATGTCTTCCTATGTTTAAGGTACTTAAAGCTTTGTGCACAAGTCATATGTATGCTTATCGTCATATCTCAATTTGTCTCCAAAAACTAAAATATTTTAGTGCACATAGCTCATATCCTTTGTTAGGTTTTGGATTATTTTGGCTCGATAATTGGACTTTACATTTTGCATATCCTAGAAACTTGGTCATGTTTTTTTTGCTACAGCCACTTGCATGTCACAGAAAATTGTAATTCTAAGAATTATTTGTGATACTCTGTTATAACAGCTTTATCTTTCTTGGCACTAAAGTTACCTTTGGCATTTCGGGAGGGATGAATAAGGGGTCAAGAATTTGTGACATTTCCATCAATTGATATATCAGCATGCATTTTCTTTGTTTGACTAATTACCACTAGTTGGTTCCAGTACCTATATTTGTGTCTTTTAGCACTAGTTGGTTCCAATACCTATATTTGTGCATATTACTGGCTATTAAAACTACCAAGAAGTTTCTGACGAAACAAAGCTAATTAAGTGCTTATGATTTTGCTAAGGTTCTTGCCAACCGAGGCTATAGTGGTGCTACAACAGATATTTGTCTTGCGGTGTCATCCTTTTGAGAAGGGGGTCAGGTAGATGCTGGACTTTGGTCCTAGTGGAGTATCGACAATGGTTCAGGTGACCGGTCGCCCGGGCTGCTCAAAGCCAAGCTCCGCCTAACACTTTATTTACAAAATAACTATCCTGAGTTTGTAGCCAAGCATACAAATAGCTAGAGCAGGGGATCATGGAGTTTGGAGATGGGGATCAAGGAGATGCTTGGTATGTAGATAAAATATAAAGGGCATCACCTGTCACGATGGTAAGGCTTGCTGTTTGCATCCTCCAGGATGCATGTTTGACTCATGGAAACCACCTCTCCAATCTCCATATATATATTGAGGTAAGAGGTAAGGCTGACGCTTTGTAAGCGGGAGCCTCATGGCACAGTGACACAATTTTTTATGTGGATGGAATATGTTTTGGTGTCTATAATCTGGTTTGATGTTTTCAGCTTTAGCAGTACCTGAGGCAGTAACATAAAAAAATAGACGCGACTTTATGATAATTCCTTGACCTTTTCTGTAAGTGGCATCCGCTTCACTTTTTATTTATTTATTTTATAAACAGCTGCTTTGTCTTTCGTAAGTACCACCTTGAAAGTTATCAATCAGTACAAATGAAATGAAAAGAAACAGGACTGATAACTTCCTCAATTTGGTTTTCTACCATTTGTTTATTGCTTATAATTCTTTTTGAGATGGTTTGGATATTTTCATAAGATTCTTTGCATTTGAGAAAAAATATTTATTTTTATTAGGATGGTTAAGATTCCTTTGAAGCTAGGAAATTTCATCTTTGACACTGCCCGTGACTGTTCATATCATCTAGAGGTCAACTGTTCTTGGAAAACCATTTTATGACATGCGTAATAATTTTTTTTATTGCAGTGGTGCAATCTTCTGTAACACTAATTACTTTTTCGGCTCTTCGTCACAGTCTGCAGATAATTCAGTTCCTACAAATACAAGAGCTACAAACTCTGGAAAGTGTTCGAAAACAAGATACATGATATTTCCATTTATCAAGTAAATGTAAAGACACATTACTTCTAGCTTTTGAACTAAACTGCAAACATTTGTGTCATTTTCTCTATTCTTATTGCTTTTGAACTAAACTGCAAACAAGATACATGTTAGCGACGTTCCGATACTTACTTAGCGATGTTAACTTCCGTCGCTAGCCGTCGCTGAACGTCGCTAATTTTAAAAAAAAAATACAGCATTTGCAGCATCCCCTACAGCATTTGCAGCATCTCCTGCAGCATTTGCAGCATTTACAGCATCCCCTACACCATTTGTTACAACAACGACGGTGTGTATCACGAACACAGTATCAAACAACACAGATACACACAATCACGAACACGTTTGAAACACAATCTCATCAATCAACACAGATTGTAGCTCCCCTTCCCGAAACTTTTGAAATATATTATTTATTATTTTAATTGATTTAAATGGCGATTATTAGAGTTTATAAATAATTTTTAGTTAATTATTACGACAACACTTTCTATATATAAGCACCTAGATTTTATTTGGGTTTATAGAGTAAATGTACAAACGGTATTCAATATATATTGGATCGTATATTGCTCTATACATACTTCGTATTTAATGGGTGGTCTATTTATTATTTTTTTATAATAATTGTTATATTTAATTGTTATATTTAATTATTATAATGTGGTTCATAAGTTATGCACAATAATTAATATATATATATATATATATATATATATATATATATATATATATATATATATATATATATATATATATTTTATTAATTAATATATATATATATATATATATATATATATATATATATATATATATATATATATATATATGTGTGTGTGTGTGTGTGTGTGTGTGTGTGTATGACTATATATAAATATATAAATTGCCATGTATACATATGTGTATAGACATAAATACATAATTAGATATATACATAAGTATTAATAGAATTAGTAAAAGAAAAAGAAAAGATAAAAGAAAAACCGAGCCAATTAAGGTTGGGCCCAGGCCAGCTGAGACCAGGCCCGAGAACCCCATAGTCTACCCGAGCTCGATCCTTATAACAGCAGACCTTCCATAAGTTCATTCTTTATGTATATATAAGTATAGGCGCGAGAGAGAGGGAGCGGCACATCGAAACCCTAAACCTATCGATCGAACCAGCGTCCCGCCGACCCCCACCTGGGCGCATACCCCCACGCGTGCGTGCGGCCACCTCGCCGCCGCCGTGGTGGTCGAACATGCCGGAGCACGCGGCTGAGACAGTACCGCACTGACAGCAAAAGCAGGGTTGACGGTTGGGAGAGCTGACTTCACGCGGAGATTTCTCTACGATCGGTCGACCGTTTGTCGAGCCGATTGCTCAGGTATGACCCTAATATAACCATCTTATAATCCCTTCAAATAGTTTATTTCGATTCGCACCATGTGCAATAGAAATCGAGTTCCAAATCGACCAAAAACCTTTTCGAAACAGGACGTAGAACTGTTCCAACATCTAATGTTTGCGGTCGATTCGCGACCAGAATATCACGAGTTTTGGAAAACCATTTAAACAGAGTTCTAGACAACCTAACCAGCATTAAAATCCTATTTTTAGATTATTTTTATAATCAGTAGGTGCTAAGATAAATCGACACGAAGATCGAGAAAAATATGAAAAACAGTTTTCAAAAAAACTAGAAAATCCATCCACACGACGTGCGTCCCACCATTCCGGGTGACGTGGTCGTGAACCGAAAGCATCGAAAGGTGCGTAACGGCTTCGTGGTCGTGTGGGCTTTGACGGAATTCAAATTGGTCGCGTGTGCGCGACGAATTTAATGCGTATCCGTCAAAATTCACCGTATCGGCCTCTGTACAAATTTCTCAATTACTTTGTGCACGTTCGTCAGATCGAGACGAAACTTGTGCCAACAGGACCGTATCATTTTTCTGGTCCTGCATGCCAAGTTTGGTCCGATTCTGAGACAGTGGAATCGGAACGCCGTGTTGCGGGTCCCGCGGTCCGACTCAACGGGCGATTTTGTGCACGGCCCGCCGGAATCCAACTCTGGACATACGGTTGGGTTTGTATCAGAAAACTGGACCTGTTGATATATAGTTTGACGACTTTAGAGACCGTTGACTCTGGCACACTTTTCGGTGCAAAGCGGGTCCAACGGCGAACATCGTTTTTGCCTAAAATTACCGTTTTGCCCCTGTGTCCAGAATTGGACTTAAGGACAGGTAATCCTAGCTAATTTGACTATTCTGAGAACGTTAGTAATGTTTATTTCAGCATCTGGAGACTTCTGTATGTGTTGACTGATTGTGGCTCATTGAGTGGTATGGTATTATTGGTTTTACCAGCTAAGGACCTCAGGCAAGTGCACTTTCTGATTGCTTTCGATTCATAGTAGTCTTTTTATTTCATGTCTATACATATATCTTGCTGCTTGTTGACACGCTCGTCACACGGAGTAGTCGGGAGGGGAAATATCTTAGTAGACATGTGGACTACCCAGAACTATCCCCCGTATCTTTCGTGAATGATACCAGCTGCAGACGACACGTGCAGGGTGCCGTATTTACCCCCTAACCATTCACATATTGAAACAGATATTTCACACCACATAGGTAGATGTCTTTTATTTTTCCTTTACTTCTATATCGTGCTATATCATCAGTTATCTTCCAGTTTTTATCTCTCATATGTTATTTTCATGTCTTGTTAATTCTATTGTGTTTTCGTATTGCCGTCGGTTTGTGTACTTGTTCCATTCCTGACTGGAAACCAACATTTTTCAGGTTTAGCTGCGATCACTCTTAGCACTGGGAAGACTTGGGTATGCTGAGATCAACCTAGAAATAAATAACAGTTGTATCGTTTCTATAAATTGTAAAACTTTGTATTTTCTTTAAATATAAATGTTGTAACTGTTGTAATAAACTTAGAAATGTGAATGAGCAGCAAATGTGATATTTTGAGCACTTATTTCTTGCGGGCTTGACAGCGTTCTACCGCCGACTCTGCGACGTAGGCTGGCTTGGATACGTCTCGTATCCGAAAAAACGGGTGCGGGTCGTGACACAGATATATGAAAATTTATAACAACAATGTCAAACATAATGGTCCACATAAGAATAATGTATGTATAACCACATAAAAGACCCAACAATGGGCAATCACACAACAATATATATATATATGTCGACTACGGCAGATCAGGAGGAGCATCACCGCTCCTGGAAAGAAGGTAGGCATACTGCTCCGGTGTAAGAACCACCGACGACGATGAAGGAGGAGGCAATACAACCGCTGGAGAAGGAGGCAGTGTAACTGCTGGAGAAGGAGACAGTGTAACCGCTGGAGATGGGTGCGTCCGCGTCTCCTCTAGGGCTAGCAGTCTGGCGCTGTATTGCTCCATGCAAGCCGTTATCCTAGTAACGGTATTGTGAATGGACTCCTGCGTCCCCTGTACGTGCCACACGGTGCGCTCGAGCTCGTCAAAGCGTGTGGTGACCGACGCAGCGTCCCCTTGCGCCTGAGACCCTGGCTGTTCAGAAATCCTCCTCAGCATATCGTCGCACAGCTCAGCAATCTGGCGGCAATGGTACCCTCGACTCGGGTAGGAAAGCCCCAATCTGACATTTGTGAGCCTGAAAGACCAAATGGGGCAAAACCGTCGGAGGAAAGCCCCAATCTGACATTACGCGGCTCCGAAGCAAAATCGGGATACACTCGATCAAAGTGCTTCCATGCTTCCCCGTCGGATGGATGATCCAGTACTCCATCTATTTGTTTCCGCTTGTGCCAACTCATATTATCAGCTGTCTCCTTTGCCATAAACAACCTCGGCAACCGCGGCATCAAAGGCAAATAGTGCATCGAATCTGTTGGCTTACGTGCACCAGAAGTCCTTGTTGTACTAGTTGCCTTAAAGCGATCGGCACCACAAAATCTGCAGACGTCTTTATCCTTGTCGTCCTTATAGTACAACATGCATCCGTTGCGACATGCATCAATTTTTTCATATCCCATCCAGAGCGATCTCACCATTCTCTTGGATCGGTAGAAGTCTTTAGGTAACTTGCCACCCTCCGGCAATATATCTTTAATTAACTCCAGGATTCGGTTGTAGCATTCTTAAGACATGTTAAAATCTGATTTTATGCTCAACAATCTTGTAATCACCTCCAACGGTGAATGGTCATCACAACCAGGATATAAAGGAGTCCTTGCATTCTCCAGCAACTCCATGAACTTTGTCGCATCGGTATTCGGTGCCTCCTCAGCTGCATATTGATTGTTCGGATCGAAACTAGGCCCCGCAGCATCAAAAACCATGTTCGTCCACCCTTGGTCGTAATCAGCATGCTCGTGGACATCTACATAAGGCTCCACATAAGGCTCCGGCTCGGAGGCTAAAGGCACAAGTTCTCCGTGTACGGTCCACTGATAATAATTTGGCATGAAACCCCTCGAATACAAATGATATGTCACATCCACTTCCAAATAATATTTCAAGTTGCGACATCTCACACATGGACACTTAATTCTTGTACGGTCCATGTACTGAGGGAACGCCTTGGCAAACTGCAGGAACTGTTGCACACCCTGTATAAATTCATCCCACACACCGCACATGTCATCAGGATGACGATTGTACATCCACAAATGGTTTCACAGATAGTAATTTATATCCATTTTAAGATAATTCTGCAAAGATTGACACAGATAATAATTCATCAGGATGATGATTGTACATCCATAAATGGTTTCGCAGATAGTAATTCATATCCATTTTAAGATAATTACCGTAGAAAGTGAAGACCGACATGAACTGACGCACAAAAGTGACGATTGTACAACCACAAGTTTTATGTTCTTCAACGATATATTTCACATGCTTAATTGCCAAGTGTAGGGACGAATGGCTCAGAACACAACCCAAAATTCATTCTAGCATACATTAGTGTGAATCATCTATGTTCTGTACATATGGTGTAGTATATGTTCTTATCGAATATAGTATCTGAAGGATGTAACAGAATCAATAAGATGAACCCACAAAATGTAATACTAAGACATTATCTACTACTAAAAGATGTAGTGATAGGTTGTCGTATCATCATTGCCGAGGGATGGGGGTCGGAGGACAGTCAACTTTATCTACGGCTACATAGTTTCTGCCTCTCCAGTCGAATGGCTGCAGGGACTATGTCTTGATCACGATGTCGTACCGTAGATTAATGCAAATTCCTTATAGCAAATGTCATACATAGATTTCTGCCTCACCAGTCGAATGGCAGATAAAAAGGTTATATTTGATTTTTTGACAAGTGTGAGAACGGATGGCTCAGAACACAACCCAAAATTTATTCTAGTATACATTAGTGTGAATCATCTATGTTCTGTACATATGGTGTAGTATATGTTCTTATCGAATCTAGTATCTGAGGATGTAACAGAATCAGTAAGATGAACCCACAAAATGTAATACTAAGACATTATCTACTACTAAAAGATGTAGTGATAGGTTGTCGTATCATCATTGCCGAGAGATGGGGGTCGGAGGACAGTCAACTTCATCTGAAAGTTCAGTTTCACTAACAGACTGACTTCAATTCAGTTAACATGACATCCTAAACACTGTTAGTCCATACCAATTCTAACTGAGCTCAATAAACAATCAATATGAATTTCTAGCTAAATCAAACTTACATAAGTCTCAGTTTACTTGGTACTATCCTATACTATATGAGTTCTCAGGTTCATACACTAAATCAACCCCCTGTTACCAGAGTCAGTCACATCCTTAGGATAGATATCAACAGTCCAATATCAGGACAACCACTAATCAGTCCAATTGATTTCAATCTTAAAATGATTTCAGTCTTAAAATGAATCCAATTGATTTCAGCTATTTATTAGTAACTCCAATTGATCTCAGTCTTAAAATGAGTTCACTTATCAGTCCAATATAAACCTAATTATCAGTTCACTATGTAGCTGTACATCAGTCCTTTATGAATCCATATACCAGCCATACAATCAGCTACTGTCAATAACCACAAAATTATTAGGTTTCATAAGACTGTCTCGAATTGAGACAAGTTCAAAACAGCACTCATATAACCCTGCAGTCAAGTTACAGTTAAGAAAAATATTGATTGTTACAACACCACGGGTCTGGTGTCAGTCACCCCATAGTAAGAGGTCCACCCTGTCTCACTTGTTTGGTGTGCAGGATAACATCATTTGCTGATACATCCCAGTAACCATACTACACATTTATAACCCACCATAACCCAATAAAATATGATATGAAAGAGAATACTTAAATGGATTCAGACATCTAAACACAATGGCTGTAAGCCTCCTAATAGCCCTACACCCCAATACAATCTCCTTGTTCCCAAATTGAACCATTAATTCAATTCCAAAGATTTCAAACCCGACACATTCAATGGACTGAACAAATAGTGCAACTAAGGACTGAACATGTGCCCTTCTGAAATATAATATACAAATGGATATCCCTCAACATGACCAAGCAAGAACTGTGGGCACATAAGTTAGATATTAGGTGGCCAGACTAGCCAATAACAGAATTGAAGCAGTGTATATTAGTTATTACATCTATCATTAGAGAATAAAGCTTCGCAATTAGGAGTATCAAGAAGAAATAGTGTAGGCCTAGACAGATGAACATGGTGAAAGAAACACCTATTATTTCTTCACAAACTTGTAGGAAGTGTAGGTAATATCAAACATTCAGTTACTCCATTGGCCAGTTAACTCTTCCCAAAAGATGAACATGGCTATACCAAAAGATGTCACACTGGTTAGCCAGTTAACTCTTTCCATATTATGTCCAAACATATATAGAACCTTCTCTGACCAGCAAACCGCAATAGGCAGCCCCTCCCTGGCATTAGCTTCGACAAACACTCTAAAGCAGTGCCCTATAGAGAGAGAGAGAGGTCGAGAGAGAGGGTGGGGGCTACCTGAGGAGAAGGCCGGAGGAGGGTACGAGGAGGAGGAGGCCGGAGGAGGGTATGAGCGCCGGAGGAGGGTACGAGGAGGGGGAGGAGCGCTGAAATTTTTTGGAGAAAAAAAATTTCGGTCGCGAAAGAAAAGAAACCCTCGTGTCCATGCCCTATATGAAATATTTAGCGACGTCCGCATGGGACGTCGCTAAACGTCGCTGACTATTAATATAATACGACGTAATATAACAGTCGTCGCTACACGTCGCTATATTAAAATAATTAGCGACGTGTAGCGACGAAATTGCGACGCAGGTTCCCATTTAATATACTAATATCGCTATTCGTCGCTAGTAGTCGCCACCAGCGATGAATAGTGACGTCACATTTACACGTCGCTAACTCCCCAAAAAATAGCGACGTTCACTCATGGAGTCGCTAAATTCGTCGTAATTTTGCCATATTTTGGTAGTGTATTACTTTTCTTCATGTTATATGTACTGAATTTTGTGGAGCAATATAATTACTTTTTTAAGAATTGTTATAATTACTTTTCATGTTGTTGTCGTCTATAATTACTTTAGAGTTAGTCGTCTATATAAAGGCTTTTTAGAATTTGTGAAGGTTAGTTTTGGTTTACATTGGAAAGTCGATGGGGGTGTTCTTGGAAGATGAGCACAATCATGCATACCCTCTTCTACAAGAATTGTGTGATATTACATTTTGTTCTTGTGTTTTTAATGTATAATAACAATGACAAAAAAAATACTCGTGACAATTGATTTCCATCAAACGTATAAAGTGTACACTATGGTGAAAATAATAAATGTGTTACTGCAAGTATTTACAATGATGACATGTACTTGTCACTAAACATATACGTTTATTGTGACAACAATAAAAGTGTTACTAAAGTTGTTTTGTGCTAGCAAATGTCGTCACGAAAATAATTTTTATTTTTGTCAAAAAAAATTATTTATTTTTAGTTACAATAAAAAGCTATTTTGTGCGCCACTTATAATATTTTTAGTGATGAATTTTGTTGTCACAGAAAGTTTACTATCACTGACAACATATTGTTGTCACAGTAGAGAACTTTCTGTGACAACGACTTTTGGTCGTCACCTATACTTTTAGCTACGGAGGTATAGGCTATGAAAATAAGTCGTCACTGTACTCGTCACAGAAGATGTGTTGTGACGACTTTCATAATTTCTGTGACAACTTTACATGTCACAAAAACCATGTTTTCTTGTAGTGAGTCCTCGTCATCTATACGGAATCTCGTCCTTGACCGTGTACCCATATAGACTCATTCAGATGTAACATGTGAAACCCGTAAATTTTGGTTTCATTATTTAATTAATTGGATATTTTGTTTGCTAATTTATTATTATTATTATTATTAAATTGATTAATTTCGGAAAATCGTATTTAAAAAATTATTATTCATTGAATTGTTATTTAGACTGACCCGTCCCGAACCCGTCTCAAACCTGTGTCCGAATCCGAGCCCAATCTTGGTTTTCGAAACCAACTTGTAAGTCTTTTAATATATATTATATTTTCTTTTTATAAAGAAAAGAATTCAATTCCTTTCCCTTCCGTTCGAGCATCGGCCGACCCCTGGCTCTCTCGAACGCTCGAGCCCCTTCCCCTTCCGTAACTCCGGCAACTCTTTATTTCCGTAACCCCAATATATCCTCCTATATAAACCACTCTCTCTATTCCCGATCCTCCATTCCCCATCCTCCATTCCCTATTCTCCATTTTTCCCCAAATCTCTAAACCCTAAATTTTTTCGGCGACCCGACCCGAGCTCAGGCGAGCCCGCCTCCAGCGGCCTCCCGCCGCCGTTTCCGCGCCAGCCCCTCGCCGTCGGCCCCCAACCCGGCGCCGATCCTGACCCGAGCGGCCTCCGCCGCTGTCCCCGAGCCACCCGCGGTCCAGGCTGACCGTCGGCCACCGGCCGACTGCCCCTGCACGCGCCCCTCCGGCCCGAGCCCCTGTCCCCGCGGCTGTTCCGTGACCCGATCCACTGTACACAGCATCTTGAGGGTTCCGATCTGCTATTTTCGTGGCCGTGCCCCGCTGTCCGTGTGTTCTGGATTATTCTAGGTCCGTACGGATTCGACTTCTTCCCTAATTTGCATCTGAGAGCTCTATCCGAGCACCCGAGGTATATTTTCGTGTCCTCGTGTCCCTTTGGATTTTTGTGTCGGTGATGACGCGGTCCCGATCCCGCTATGGGATTCGATTTTCAAATTATTGCGTTGGTGATTTCAAACTCTCTGAAATTCATTTCAGAAAAGTCTTTGGTTGGTTTGTTCTTGGTTTCTGTGGTTTTTCGAAATATTCGAGTTAAAGTTCGAATTTTTCCGAAACTATCTCGTTTTAGTTCTATGACCATTCTTCTTAGAATGGTTCTGTGTTATTCGATTTTTTTCGAATTTTATTTCGGAAGGGTTCTGTGGTAATGGTTATATATTTGTGCTGTGTTTATCAATTTTGGTTTTGGAATAAATATCCATATTTGGATTGGATATTTTTGTTAGAGATTTGTGTTCCCTGGATTGGGATAGTTATTTTGGTGTTGGTTAGTGTCATCCCATGATTGGGTTATCCAAATTACAGAGGAGGTGCTGCCCAAATTTTTAGGAAATATTTTTAAAAGGATTTCTATAAAGTTTCGAATAAATCTATTTTTTCCCAAACTTCGGTCTTTGCAAAACAATTGGATTTGTGGATTATGTATCACCTTCGGGCGACAACCGTATCGGTTTATGGGCCCTAGCAAAATACAAACGAAACCGACATTTTCGGACGATGAGGCATAAGCTATAATACAACATGATGTTTTATGACCAAGTCTAAGACACCTATTTTTTTATAAATAATAATTAAATTATTATTTAGAGCTTGTTACTGGCCAAAAGTATTTTGGTTCAGGGCCTCGGCCTGCTGAATGGACTGCTTTCCGGCGTTCAGAGTTCACCAGTATTTTATTTAATTAATTTATGTCACAATTTGTAAGGGCATAAGCCCAGTTTTTATCTTTATTTATGTGGCCCTGTATTTGTGTAGCGTAGCTTTTTTTTTAACTTTCTTTTTCTGGTTTTGTTGGTTTTGTCGTAGACGCGTAAAATATTAAATGAATGTTATTTTGATATAGAAAATTTATAAGATTTTCTCACATTAAATAGATAGTAAAATTACAAGTTTGTAATTTAACAAATTCATGATTTCTCATTTAAAAAGAAAGACTAGTTTTATATATATTATGAAAATACCAAGTTTTGCCCAATAACCTATAACTTCCATTTTTCCAATAAAATATTAAATTGACTTTTACTTCGTAAATTAATAGTAGATCGCAACGATAAACGTATTCCGATAGAATAATTTTAACAAACTTAAAACTTGATTATGATCTTCTTTTAGAGATTGTAATTAGCACACCTAGATATGGTTCAATTATGATTCTAAGACGGAATTCTCAAATGTAGGATTTTAAGGACGAGTTTGACTTTTCCGGTACCGACTTCTAATCCAGTCATAAACCAATGCAAGTACGGTTATGTTTATTTGGCAATTTAATTAGTAATTATTAATTTGCATAAATGACATTGCTACATGGAACTCTCTCCTAGAGTATTGACGGTTGTTGATTGTGGGATATTAGGGGAGTAGTGTAGTGTTTTATGACCAATACCTTCATATTGTATAATTGTGCGAGCTTACCCCTCTTACACACGGGGATAAGCCGTATCGTATCGCTAGGATACTATTGTACAACCCAAGCCGGTCATATACATTATGTATTCAAATCACATTGTTTTCAATTGTTGGAAAATTATATGGAAAATATTGTTCAAGTATTTCAAACTGTTAAGATTGTAATTATTCCATTATTATTTGAATTGTTAGATTTTCATAATTGTACTTTTTTCCTTTTCTGACTGGATCCCCCACCCCAATAGGTAATATTGATGAGGCTGAGCTATTGTATAATAGCTATTATGATCCGGTGCTCTACCCTGCGGTGCTTCCAGATTCCCATTTGGAAGACGTTGATCCCGAGGCTGATGAGCCGGCTATCTAGATAGTTGTTGTTTATTTCTAGTTTTCTTTGTGTTGGAGTTGAACTCTTATTTCAGTATCAGTTGTATATTTCTGTGTTGGACAAATTAAAGTTTTATTTTAAATATTCAAAATATTAAAGTTGTGACAAATGTTTAGTTGTTGTTGAGATTACCTGCAAGTGGAAATAGCTTACTGCCGTCGTCTCACAACGGTGCAGGCTGGGCATGATCCGATTCGACCCAACAATTTGGGATCGGGTCGTGACATATTTTTTGTGGTGGCCCATGCAGGTTGATCAACAACTTAGGTAAATATATCTAGAAACAATTAGAAAACTAGAACATTAATTTGTCACAACATTGGACCGAAATATATTATAAATAAATATTTTTGTTTGTTATAGACTAGTAGGCTACCTTGTCTATGTTTTGTATCCTAAACATTCCAGAGTATGGCCACAGACAAGACTAACACTGCTGGCGATGGGTTGTCATCACCCGATCACACCCCACCTCCTCAATCAAGTACGGATCCTACACCTCGGCAGCTGACCGATCCTCTCCATAATGCACCAGTACCCCGTGGATTTTATACTACTATAACTCAAGTGACAGATCCTACATCTTCCCGGACTGAACAGCAAGCACCTCTGGTAATACCCGATCCATTTGCCCCACCAGTTCCCGTGGACCCCACCGACCTCATAGGCCTGCTACGAGGAGTGCTTGAGGCCCAGAGAACCCAAGCTGAAGCTCATCGTGAGCAGACTGCGATTATGAGAGAAGGCATGGAGAATGTCCACAACGTGGCTATGGCTGCCCTCGAGAGAGGAGAAGCAGCACAATCGGAACCAAGGCCTGCTAAAGTCGAAGATATTGAGAAATTCAAGAAGTTGGGCCCTCGACCCTTCAAGAGAACCGAAGGAATTATCTATGCTGATGAATGGCTCGACAGCATGGAGCGTCTCCTCAATGTCGCTCGACTTCCAGATGACCTCCAAGTTGAAGCTGTAGGACTCCAACTGCTAGATGTAGCAAGCACCTGGTATCGAAATGAACCCCGACTCCAGGACAGACAGCTTGACTGGAACACCTTCAAGAGGTTGTTCTGCAGAAAGTTCTTTCCAACATCAGAGTTGCAGGAGATGGAAAGACAATTCTAGAATTTGAAGCAAGGGAACATGACGGTTGGTGAATATACGGCAGAATTTGGTCAACTTAGTCGCTTTGCCAAGAACTTGGTTGCGGATCCCGCAGATCGTGCTGAAAGATTCAGATATGGATTGAGGGAAGAGATTTGTACCCCTGTGATCGCAGGCGGCGCCAAGACGTACGAGAGGATCCTAATACGAGCTCAGGATATAGAGAAGAGTCAGCCTGCTCGTTCAAAAAAGGAGCATTCTGGAACTAGCAACTTCCAGAGTAACCAGACGAGGCCCAACCACAATAATAACAACAGGCCTTCTCACCACCAGCAGCAGCACCATCAGGCGAGGACCAATGACAAAGCGCCTCAGAAGCAGATTCCTGTCTACGATTTCTGTATGAGGCCAGGACATCAGACGAACATCTGCAGGAAAAGGCTAGGACACTGCCTAGTTTATGGGTCTGCCACCCACCAAGTGAGGGACTGCCCCACGACATTCAACCGGACCGGAACAACACAGCAGAAGGCTCCCCTACCCATTCAGCAACAACAGTTTGGGCAACACCAACAGAAGACTGGACGAGCTTTTGCCCTAACAGCAGATGAGCAAGAGCTAGAGCAGGAACCCACCGCTGATGTCATCACAGGTTCCATTTATGTGCATTCGTATCCTGCTTTAACATTATTTGATTCGGGTGTATCATACAGTTTTATAGCAACAAAATTCATCTCTGCACACCACCTAGTTACGGAATTTAGCAAGAAGATATGTAGAGTTATGACTGGTGGTGGACCCATACCCATCACTGAGACATGTAACTGCCCTATAACTATCTCAGGACACAAATTCTTAGCACTCTTACTTGTGATGCCCTTACCTAACTATGATGTAGTCCTAGGAATGGACTGGTTAAGTAAGCAGCATGCGCTGATAGATTGTCACAGAGGATGTGTAGTCTTCAGCCCACCTGGAGAGCCGGAGTTTGAAATCTCTCGAGCTCCGGAAGATATGGAGGGTATTACCTACTCCTCTATTACCGAAGAATCTGAACCTCCTCATCCTATCATAGCAGAATTTATGGACGTCTTCCCTGATAGTCTTCCAGGATTGCCCCTGGATCGAGATATAGAATTCATCATCGACCTAGTTTCCGGCTCTTCCCCTATTTCTCGGAGATGCTACAGAGTCAACCCCAAGGATTCCAAGGAAATAAAGGACCAGATCAATGAGCTGAAGACCCTTGGATTTATCAGAGATGGAGCCTCACCCTGGGGAGCACCTGTCTTATTCGTGTCCAAGAAGGATGGAGCTGTACGGATGTGCATCGACTACCGGACGCTGAACAACATCACCATCAAGAACAAGTACCCTCTGCCCCGGATCGGTGACCTGTTTGATCAACTAAGTGGAGCTAAAGTATTTTTGAAGATAGATCTTAGATCCGGCTACCATCAAATCAAGGTCAGGAAGGGGGATATTCCAAAGACGGCGTTCAACACCAAATATGGACAGTATGAATTTTTGTCATATCGTTTGGACTGACGAATGCCCCTGCAGTATTTATGAACCTCATGAACAAGGTCTTCCTTGAATACCTAGATCAGTTTGTTGTTGTCTTTATCGATGACATTCTACTCGAAGACCGAAGAAGAGCATGAAGAGCACCTGAGGAAAGTTCTGGGAACCTTAAGGAAGGAGAAGCTCTATGGTAAGCTATCTAAATATGAATTCTTTTTAGACAAGGTGGATTTTCTAGGCTATATTGTCACAGGAGAAAGAATTTCGGTGGATCCAAAGAAGATAGCTGCTATTGAGAAGTGGAGTACACCAAGTTCAGTTGCTGAAATCAGAAGTTTCTTGGGCTTAGCTGGCTACTACCAAAAATTTGTAAAGGACTTCGCCGGGAGTGCTGAGCCGATGACGAAACTCACAAGGAAGAATGAAGAATTTGTGTGGACTGAAACTTTCCAGTCAGCATTTGAGGAACTGAAGAAGAGACTGACAACGACACCGATACTTGCGCTACCCGTAGGTACTGGCGGTTTCTCAATTTATAGTGATGTCTCTGATAAAGGATTGGGTTGTGTTCTTCAACAACACGGGAAAGTAATTGCTTACGTATCTAGGCAATTATGGACTCATGAGAAGAACTATCCCACGCATGATTTGGAGCTTGCAGCAGTTATATTTGCACTGAAGCTGTGGAAGCATTACCTCTATGGAGAGAGAGTGAAAATATTTACAGACCACAAAAGTCTTAAATATGTTTTCACTCAGAAGGAGCTGAACATACGACAGAGACGATGGCTGGAGCTGATGAAAGATTTCGACATCAACCTACAGTACCATCCGGGTAAGGCTAATGTTGTTGTAGATGTACTTAGTCGATACCCGATGGCAATGTTCTTGACTAAGGAGCGGCATTTGCTAGAAGACATAGAGAAGCTTGGACTGGAGATTATACTGCCTGAAGAGGAAATGAAGAAACTTGGAAGAAAAACAATTGTATCAGGGGCTGATTCATCAATGATGCAGTTGCAAGTGCGTTCAAGTCTGATTGACAAAGTCAAGGAGACACAATTCCAAGACGAGACGCTTTGCAAACTTAGAGATCAAGTGCTGGCAGGAACACTTGAAGGATTCTCAATCGCCAGTGATGGAGCACTGAGGCATGGTACGAGGCTTTGCATACCAACTGGCGAACTGAGGAATGAGCTGATGCAAAAAGCGTACCAGTCGCAGTATTCCATACATCCAGGAGCTAATAAAATATATCGAGATATGCATACTGTAGTATGGTGGTATGGAATGAAGAAGGACATATCCAGGTATATGGCTAGATGCTTAATTTGTCAACAAGTAAAAGCTAGCAGATAGATACCGCAGGACTATTACAGCCGCTAGACATCCCGGAGTGGAAATGGGAACGCATAACGATGAACTTTGCGTCAGGACTGCCTCGATCCCAAGAAGGAAAGGACGCCATTTGGGTTATTATGGATCGACTGACGAAGTCAGCTCACTTTATCCCCTTCAAGGTTGGTCTATCCACCGAGAAGTTGGCAGCATTGTACATGCAGCATATCTACCGGATTCATGAAGTTCCTGTAAGTATTGTATATGACAGAGATACCAGATTCATCTTTCATTTTTGGAAGAGCTTGCACGATAGTCTGGGAACACAATTGAAGTTCAGCACCGCCTACCATCACCAGACTGATGGACAATCGGAGAGAACCATCCAGACGCTAGAAGACATGCTGAGATCTAGCGTCTTGGAATTTGGAGGGTCTTGGGAAGACCACTTGTACTTGGTAGAGTTCTCCTACAACAATAGCTACCAAGCTAGTTGTAAAGATCCTAATTTTTGGGGATTTTTTTTTATTTTTTTTATACGATTATAGGATTGTATATTTATTGTATTGTATTTTCTTATTAATTATAATTATAGATGTACTTTTTCGTGTCTTTGATTCTTGGAGCACAAGACATACCCATCTCTTGAAACGTCCTTCATGAGTTTTATAGTAGACAGGATAACCTTCAATTTAGTATATAATGTCCCATCTAAACTTGTCCCCTAGCATTCTTTTGGCTTCACACAATTTTGGGTCAATTTAGGCCATTTGAGTATTTACCGTAATTCTAGACCGAACTTCCAACTTGAGTGCATGACTCGACATCAATCAAAACCAATTGACTCAATATATGGTTTTGGCCCATCTTGAGTCTTCGACACACATGCCAAGGCTGTGCCACTCAATCGAGTCTCCATGTGCTATTTAAT
The DNA here is from genome assembly GCA_029216955.1 of Iris pallida. Classification (NCBI taxonomy): domain Eukaryota; kingdom Viridiplantae; phylum Streptophyta; class Magnoliopsida; order Asparagales; family Iridaceae; genus Iris; species Iris pallida. Next base: position 23,174,474 of record JANAVB010033820.1, read on the forward strand.
TGCGAATGGCACAAGTGACTTATTGGTTGACTCTTAGAGTTTGATTAAATTAGAAAATATATTTGGACCCTAACCTAGCCAACCCCACCTGGTAGAAAGCCATGTTAGGTTGCCATGACAGTATAATTATTATGGATTTATTTTAGGATGTTATACAGTCAATTAGATTTAAATACAATTTTGTGTATATGATTATATTTATAATAGTCTAATATTATATTATATTATATATATGGCCTTAGTTATGGTTAAGTTTGAGATACATATCGACTAGGAATTTTAGCACGGATAGTGTAGTCGTGTACTTTGACTAGTCCATTACCCATGGTAGGGAAGGCCGAACCATAGGTGTGTTCTAACTAGGAAAACCAGGCCAAGTTGCGACTTAACCCCCACCGATGATTTATTTATTTAATTATTAGATTAATGACTTTCTAGGAGATCCGGTTGTACCAATTTAGCTCCGTCTTGACCCGAACCAAATCCAAATCTAAATAGACATATAGTACTCTCAAATACCTTTATGTTGATGTATATTTTGTATATATATTTTATTAATATTAAAATGTTTTTAATTTTGGAAAGTTTTTATTTATAGAAAGTGTCTACGTGTAATCCTAGTTGGTATTAGTATATTTGACCAAAAGTCCAACCCAAAACTATGTAGGCATGTTGGGCATTAATATATATTAATAACCATATATATTTAATATTTATTCATATTTAGATTGCATTTATATTTAGAAATCTAACTAGTTCCATATTAGGAAACCCTCCATGCAAATCTTTTTTGTATTTTAATTAAATCTAAATTTAATATTTAAAACTTATATGGTTCTTATCTAATAGCAGCACATAGATTTAAAATTAAACCTTCTTTAATAATGACCATTGATTATAATATTTAAACAAATTATATTCCAAATTTAGCCTTATTGGTAATCCTACTACTATCCAGATTATCTTATTCTAACATGTCCAATCTAATCATACTTAAATTAAATAATACATATCTATCTTAATTATATATATATAAATATATGAGTATCTCATAATTCTTATATTAAAAATCATGCACACCTTCTCTTTTTCGTCCAAAAATATTCTCCAAATTCGCTAGAAAAGTCAGCCACGTATTTTACCCGACAAAGCAACTTAGAAGGACCATATCTCCTAGCTCGGGACTCGAAACGCGTCCCAATTTTTTTATTGAAAGCGTATCAAGGTAAGCTTTTTAAAAACATATTTTAATCGACAAAATTCATTCTTTAGATTTTTGTAAAATTATTTGAGTATTAGATTCCCGAAAAATAAACATGTTTCGATATTTTTGCGATTCCTGGAGATTCCGGAAACAAAAATGCGATCCGTTTAGTTTTTCGGAAAGCTGATACAAAGATGTATACCATCTGCTAACTAAATAAATATAATAGGTACAATATTAATTATAATTAGATAATAGACTATTTTCAGCATCCAGAGATGTTTGTTTGGACCTTAGTTCCTCGGCAGCCATTGTTCCACCTACTTTTCTGTCTGATCTTCGTCACTACAGTGCTCACGAGCCTGACAAGTACACCTTGCCAAACTTTACAGTATTTACATGCAAATTCTATATTGTTATCTCTTTCCAGTTCTACTTCATATCTTTCATTCATGTTTATGTTACTTATACTTTCTTATTTTATGTGCACATTCCTTATTGAGTCATCTTATGTCGTTATTATTCTATACGAGTCTTGTGATGATTTTGACTAGTCTTCTACCTTCGCCCTTAAGTTTTACTTGACCTGTAGTCATGATTGATTGATTAGACTTTATCCCTGATATCTCTAGATCGGGAGCGTCCAATGGCGTTACGGTGTTAGAGACTTTTTTTCGGCCTGTTATTCCATCTCTAGATTGGGAGCGTCCAATGGCGTTATGGTGTTAGAGACTTCTTATCGACTTGTTATCTCGTCTCTAGGACCGGGAGTGTCCCATGGCATTACGGTAGTAGAGATTCACCTTTTGTCTCGAGGTCGGGAGCGTCCCATGGCATTACGATATTGAGATGTCTTATTGATCATTATCTATTTTACATTTCTCTATTTCTTTTTGCATGTTATTTACTGTACAGTTGGCATGTATATTATGTGTCTTGCTAGTCCTCTGAGGAGCTGGTGATCTCTCCAGGTATTAGATGAAGGTATGGTACACCGATGGAGGATGATTGCTACACCGAGACTGCAGGTATATTTAGTTGATATTTTATCTTTCTCTTCCATTATTAGATTTTATCCTATATTTGATTTTTGCTATATTATAGCCTAGTCTTGTACAAGCTTCTATTTTTCTCTAGCTTATTCATGATAAATGTGTTATTGGGGATCCACTCTAACATATTTATCTATTCTAGAATCAGTGTATTATGGTCTGATCAGCCTTAATGCACTTGATTCATTATTGTTATCGATATTTAGTAGATTGAGATATAGTTAATCTAGAATAACCAGACAACTTATACGTATTCGAGCTGGACTGGAGTCCTCTCGATGCGTAGCTGGCATGTATACGTATCCTACTCCTACGTATTTTGGGACTGGACGTTACATGTTTTTGTGGTAGCCCATGCAAGTCGAGTTAGCCGTTTCGGTTACGTCACTATTCCGAGCGGGCCTGCGCCTGATTAAACCCTTAGGAATCTCAATCCACAACTGCCTTGACAATTCTTTTGGAAATTTCTCTACCGCCCTTGAACTTCGTATTTGCTCTCGATTACTCTTCCTTTGCTTTCTCGTATCATTGCTTCTCGTCCCTTCCAATTTCGGAGTGACGAATAATCGTGCTATATAGGATTTATCAAAAATTCTTAAGTTATAGTGTAAGTTAGTTTGCTTATTGTATTGTGATTGCTTGATAGATAAGTAGGATTAGAGATGCCATATGCCATAGGGCATCATGTGTTTGATAAGGTAGTTTAACCAAAGGTGGGTAGATGTCCTTAATATAGAAATAAATAGATGAACGTACTAGGTTATGCCCTTATGGTGGCCACTTGATCAAGAATAGAGTCGTAGTTTTAGTGTAGAGATAGACCCTCTAAGAGATGAAACTAGACATAGCCTAACCCAACCCATTTACTATTATATCCTGTCAATTGTAAAATTAGGATTTGACAGATTGATAGGTATCACTTAACTTGGTTAGGTGAAGAGAGACTTATATAATTGTCATAATAAAATGGTTAGAAGGACAAGCCTTCAACATGATCGTTGCAAGACCGCTAGTACCAAAAAGAGCGACTAGAGATAACCATATATAGCTTTATGAATGTTGCAAAACCAAATTGATTAGGATTGATTATTACTAGAGTTATTAGGAGACACCGTAGTGACCTAGCGCATTCCTTGAACTATTCCTAGTTATCCTAGCACGGTTCTTTGTTAGTGAGCCTTATTTTAATTTCAAGGACGAAATTCTTTTAAGGTGGGTAGATTGTAAAGACCCTAATTTTTGGAGATTTTTTATTATTATTTTTATACGATTAGAGGATTGTACATTTATTGTATTGCATTTTCTTATTAATTATAATTATAGATGTACTTTTTCGTGTCTTTGATTCTTGGAGCACAAGACATACCCATCTCTCGAAACGTCCTTCATGAGTTTTATAGTAGACATGATAACCTTCAATTTAGTATATCATGTCCCATCCAAACTTGTCCCCTAGCATTCTTTTGGCTTCACACAATTTTGGGTCAATTTAGGCCATTTGAGTATTTACCGTAATTCTAGACCGAACTTCCAATTTGAGTGCATGACTCGACATCAATCAAAACCAGTTGACTCAATATATAGTTTTGGCCCATTTTGAGTCTACGACACACATGCTAAGGGTGTGCCACTCAATCGAGTCTCCATGTGCTATTTAATTACGAATGGCACAAGTGACTTATTGGTTGACTCTTAGAGTTCGATTAAATTAGAAAATATATTTGAACCCTAACCTAGCCAACCCCACCTGGTAGGAAGCCATGTTAGGTTGCCATGACAGTATAATTATTATGGATTTATTTTGGGATGTTATACAGTCAATTAGATTTAAATACAATTTTGTGTATATGATTATATTTATAATAGTCTAATATTATATTATATATATATGGCCTTAGTTATGGTTAAGTTTGAGATACATATCGACTAGGAATATTAGCACGGATAGTGTAGTCGTATACTTTAACTAGTCTATTACCCATGGTAGGGAAGACCGAACCATAGGTGTGTTCTAACTAGAAAAACCAGACCAAGTTGCGACTTAACCCCCACCGATGATTTATTTATTTAATTATTAGATTAATGACTTTCTAGGAGACCCGGTTGTACCAATTTAGCCCCGACTTGACCCGAACCAAATCCAAATCTAAATAGACATGTAGTACTCTCAAATACCTTCATGTTGATATATATTTTGTATATATGTTTTATTAATATTAATATGTTTTCAATTTTGGAAAGTTTTTATTTATAGAAAGTGTCTACGTGTAATCCTAGTGTAATCCTAGTTGGTATTAGTATATTTGACCCAACGTCCAACCCAAACCTATGTAGGCATGTTGGGTATTAATATATATTAATGTCACTCCCCGATCCTGGAATACGTATTTTAATACGTAAACCGATAAATTGTATTTATCTTGTATTTATACTATATTTATTGTGTTGTATTTCTTCATGCATTCCCAAAAATATTTGACAAAATATTATTTTCTAATTTATTTTCTGCATTTGGGCCTACAGTTTTGGCTCATTTGGGTAACCCATTCTTGGTTCACCAATGGTTCATCATGAACCCTTTGGTTCATCATGAACCCATGGGTCCAAGATCTTTATATATAACTCATCTCACTCTCTCTCCTCTCATTTACTTCCTCTCATTTACTTCCTCCACCAACCAAGGCAAGTACCAACTTGCTCAAGAGATGGATCCATAATTTTGTCAATGATTTCTTACAAAACTATTTGCCAAAACATGTTCTTCTCCTCAATATATACTAGTTTAGAACTTGGAAATTTCCATTTTGAAGCTTTAATTTTTGTAGATCTAGGTTTTAATCATTTTCGGATTTTGCATGGTTTGATCTACGTTAGTTGGATTTTATGGGTTTTTGATGCTTCCTTGCGGAAGAGCATTCAGTTTCACCCAAGTTGGAACTTTGGAAATCTGGATTTGGAGTTCGGATGGCCAAGTTATGATGCTTTGAAGTTTGGGTTCAGCCATGGTGTTCTTGCTGTTTGGAGAAGACAGTGAACAGTGTGCTCCTGTTTGAGCACGCTTCCTGTTGGAAGCGTGTCTCTCCTTGAGCTTGCGTGACTTTTCACGCAGCTCTCTCCTTGAGCTTGCGTGACTTTTCACGCAGCTCTCTCCTTGAGCTTGCGTGACTTTTCACGCAGCTCTTTCCTTGAGCTTGCGTGACTTTTCACGCAGCTCTCTCCTTGAGCATGCGTGACTTTTCACGCAGCTCTCTCCTTGAGCCTGCGTGACTTTTTACGCAGCTCTCTCCTTGAGCTTGCGTGACTTTTCACGCAGCTCTTTCCTTGAGCCTGCGTGACTTTTCACGCAGCTCTTTCCTTGAGCCTGCGTGACTTTTTACGCAGCTCTTCCCTTGAGTCTGCGTGACTTTTCACGCACGCTGTCTTGAGTGAGCCTGAGTGAGCCTGCGTGACTTTTATCCCTTGAGCGTGCGTGCTTTTGTGCGTACGCTTTTGATATTTTATTAGATATTATATGCCCATTTTATATCCTTACGCCTTTTGTCCCGAGCATGATATGAGCACTAATGTGACCCCGGAGAACAAAGTGTTCCTTCCTGATACATGTACCTGAATATCCCAGTTCTTGTTCATGCTCGACAAATGACTCGCAACTCCATGTGGCGTATTTGCAATGATGTATTACACTAAGGAGGGTAGAACATGTTGACATACTGATTGACATGGATCCTCTTTGGGGTACTCGTACTAAAGTACGACTTTAGGAGGATAATCATGCAGGCCACAGCATGTGAGTCCAAGATTTCACCTAGGGTTAAACTAGGCAACTAAATATACTAGATGCATGGGGAGGGCAAAATCCCGAGATCGTGTTACCCCAGCCGCCTTGAGATACTGTCTTGACGCGCCAACTGGTCTCCACGGATACTGTGTCATCTGCAACGAGTGGATGACTGTATCCGATTAATTCCTGCTATATAATATATGTTTTGGTAAGGTGGCCTTACGAGGGACCTGTGCTCAATAACACCTGTCTACGCGAACCCCTGGGTGGGCTAGGCTTGCTGGAAAGATACGATCTGAGGATTTTCTATATAACATGATGCGAGGATAACCTCGTCCCACTAGAAACCCGTAGACTTGATTGGTCGTGAAAACGACTTGCTTGTATCCTATTACCTTCCGTGAATAACTGAGGGAAGCGGACTGTCATGGTACGTGATCCAACCCATGTTCTTGTTTGATTGTTGGGTTGGTTATCGTACTATGATAGGCTGTGGACCGAAGTTATGAACGGAAGACATATACTGGTTGTGAAGTGCTACTTCTGTGAATGACTGAGGAACATGGTCTATCATGGTACATGATCCAACCCATGTTCTTGTTTGATTGTTGGGTTGGTTATTGTGCCACGATAGGCTATCGACCGAAGTCACGATCAGGAGATTTTATTGTTTTTACCTTTTAACTTATGTGAATGTTATAGAGTACGACACGTCCCGACTCCATGCGGCACCTTTTGTCCTTGTTTGGTTGTAAGGGTGCCATATGGGTTCGAAGATGTTGCGCTACCCTATAATAGTAGCATAAGTATTACTATTATCAATCATTCTATTAACTGGGTTTTTAATCTTAACTCTTGTGCTGTCACACCCCAGAACCAGAATACTGGAGAGCGGGGGCAGACATAGCCAGCTACGTATATTGAAATGGATTCCATCTCGCTATACGGTCACGGCTGTCTAGATACATGAGGGTTTATCTACAAGCCAGCAGTCTCTTAAGGTCATGAACAAGCCTATTGTCTCAATCACAAGCAAGTAACTAAAAGTTACAAGATGTATGATCATTAAATATACAATAATAAGGCATCCCAAATATTACATATTCAGCTGATCATGAAGCTAGTCGTTACAAAATGTGAGGACTAGCAAGAGTTTAGTCATACATGATCAACCCTAGGATCTGTCAATCATGTTACAGCCCGTAGGCAGACAGTAAGTAAAGTGCAATCGAGCTAAACAGGTGCTCGTCGGCTAAACGCCTCAAAAGAATATTTTTACAATAAAGTGGGAGATCAAAAAATAAACCCACTCGTTGCCAGGGTTCCGTCTAGTGGCCACCATCTGGCTGGAAGGTCGGTAGATCTTCTGGAGCTGCTCCAAAATCTGGCCATACAAAACCAGCTGGGTCAGACCCCAGAAAGAGCAAGTGCCACAAAGGAAGCTTCACTTAGGAACTAAAACCAGCAATCAGCACAAGAGTATAAATAAAAGTAAGAACTGGAAATAAAAAAAATACATCAGGATGATATACGACGAGATAACCATGGAACTATTCAGATAACCAGGTTACAACCCGTAAACCAAACAAGGACCGGGGTTGTAACCCTTCGTCTGAACAGAACTTGGAATTCTCACCATTTATCGGTAAAATAAATACAAGCATTCTGGTCAAGCAGTAGTCTGGAACAGGATCAGGACAAGGCTAGACAGGTTAGACTTCATCCAATCACTTCACGGCCAAGCAAGAACTACGGCTTGATACTTTAACTAACTAGGGTTGTCACAAGCCTAATTATTAACAAGATGCAGTGAGATTATTCCACAGCCACAAGCCCTGCAGACCATCAAGGTTACCCAGGTCGAAAGATTAGGGTTGAATTCAGGTGGGTACATCGTCCAGGAAACGCATGTACCCTTAAGTAGCTTGAAGGGTGTAACACATGACAGTGTGCTGGAAATGTGCCCTACTCGACGGCAGGCTACAGATCCCAGGCGCGCCCAGGTAACGGGATTGCCTGTAGCTGAGAAATCTCTTCATGACTAATGTGTTAATCTAGTTATTAACCTTAGTCCATTTCAATAGGTACTCCTGACCGTGGTACTCAGGAGCTCCCTCCCTAGACATGATGCAAGACAGGACTGGTTTATTTATACAAGCACAATCGCCCACGGTGTCCATGTTATTATACAGGTCATGTCATGTCAGGTAGCCGTCGAAACAGCTTATCAGATATATCATGTCAGGTTTATCATGTCAAGTGTTCTTGTCAGGAGTGCGCCACGACGGGCCACTATCAGGTCATGTCAGGTTTTCTTGTCAAGAGTGCACCACTACGGGTCACTATCGTGTCATGTTCAGGTATCATTTCCAAACATATCAAACAAATCCATGATTATTAAGTTCATGACAAAAGGCGTAAGGATATAAAAATGGACGTAAAATATCTAATAAAGGAGTTACAAAACATGGGCAAATAATAATAAATAATAGTACATAAGAACATGAGAAGGTCATGCGGCTCAGTCATATGCGGCCAGGAAAGGAGGGGGCGCATGCGGCTGGAAGTACAAGGGCGCCAGCGGCTGGAAATGAAAAGACGCATGCGGCTGGAATTAATCGGGATCATGCGGCCCGGACTCAGAAGTCCATGCGACCAGGGTCTAGGGTTCTCATGCGGCTCGGGGATCAGGGCCTATGCGGCTGACAAGTGTTTGAGTTAATGCAGTTCAGGGAGGTGAGCGCATATGCGGCTCGAATTAGAAAGGGGTCTTCATGCGGCTGATGGCGAACTCAAGTCCATGCGGCTCACATAGCAAAACCCATGCGGCCCGGAAGAAATGAGGGCGCATAAGGCTGGGTCAACGCGATGGCTTATGCGGCTGGAGGAAACAGTTGCATATGCGGCTCGAGAAGTGTTCGTTCCCAGCCCTACGACTAAGTCCATGTAGACTCATGTAGCTAATAGGAGATGAGCCCATGCGGCTGAGTATGAGACTCAGCCTCATGCGGCTGGGACTAAGTTTCATGCGGTTTAGAAGTACAAGGGTCTCATGCGGCTGATGGCGACTTGCCGCATGAATACTCATGCGGTCAAGTACAGCCATGCGCCAGGGAACTGTTCTTCTTCTCCAAAATTCCGAGGAGAAGAACACTAGGAACCCATGCCTTCCAAGCTTCATAAAACTTTCATCCGGAGCCCAAATCCGAACTTCCATAGGTCAAAATGGGGTAGAACAAAATTCTCTACAACATGGAACCATCAAAACATAGAAATAACAAGATTAAGTAGATAAAAACCCAAGAAATCTGAAAATAAAATAAATATAGATCTACAAGAATCTAGCCATGGAAAGTGAAAATGCCAAGTACTAAAGTGCTTTAGAATGTAGTAAGGAAGAGAATGAAGTAATAAAGTTAGAGTTCCTCCATGAAGCAAGTTGTACTTGCCTAGACCTCTCTCTTCTCTCTCTGGTAGGTAGGGAAGTAATGAGGAAGAAGAAGATGAGATTAATAAAGAGAGAGAAAAGAATGGGCTAATAAATACAAATGGTGGTGGTAGGTAGGGGGTTCATCCAAGGGTTCATCATGAACCCAAGCAAAACCAAGCCAGGCCGAACCAACCAACCCGAACCAGGAATAGACCAAGCCAAGAAGGAAATGCCAAGTCAGGAAATCATGCAATAAAATACGTACACGTATTCCAAGAACACGTGATACGAACCACAGGCATTACAACTCTACCCACCTTAAAAGAATTCCGTCCTCGAAATTTAATCAAGAGGCTAGAGGAGCAATGACAAGCTACATTAATCACATGCAAGCTATAACTAGGTAGACAATCACTCATTCAAGCAAGGAATCGAAGGCATGAGGCATAAGAAAGACATTATACCTCACGAGTCAAACAAGTCGGGATATCGCGATCGGATATCATCCTCACGCTCCCACGTTGACTCCCCCAAAGAGTGATGACCCCAAGCAACTCGGACTAACTTGATAGTCTTGTTCTTGAGGATCTTCTCTCTCCGGTCCAATATAGACACGGGCCTCTCCTCATACGAAAGGTTGGTACCAACAACCAATTCCGAATGATCCAGGATATGGCTCGGGTCTGGGATATACCGTCTTAATTGGGATACATGGAACACGTCATGCACCTCGCTTAGCGACGGCGGAAGAGCGAGACGATAGGATACATCTCTTACTCGCTCCAGAATGTCGAACGGTCCTATATACCTAGGACTAAGCTTTCCCCGGACGCCGAAACGAATGACGCCACGGTTAGGCAAAATCCTCAGGAATACATGATCGCCGACCGAAAACTTGAGAGGACGCCGATGAGAATCGGTCCAATGGCGCTGGCGATCTTGGGCAACTCGAAGATGATCTCTGACCCTTCTGACCACTTCAACTGTCTGAGCGATCATTTCTGGACCAAGCATCTGTCTCTCTCTAACATCATCCCAGGCTAGCGGGGATCTGCACTTCCTACCATATAGTGCGTCGAACGGTGCCATCTGGATACTGGCCTGGAAACTGTTGTTGTACGAGAATTCTACCAGGTACAAGTGATCTTCCCATGAACCACCGAAGTCAAGTGTACATGATCTCAACATATCTTCAAGAGTCTGGATCGTGCGCTCCGACTGACCATCTGTCTGCGGGTGATAAGCTGAACTGAACTGGAGGCGAGTCCCCAAACTCTCTTGCAAGCTACGCCAAAAGTGTGACGTAAATCTAGAATCTCGGTTCGAAGTAATACTGACTGGCACACCGTGCAATCTGACAATCTTCCTGAGGTACATCTCTGCTAGCTGAGCCGTCGACTAACCAACTCTGAATGGAAGGAAGTGAGCTACCTTCATGAGCCGATCAACTATAACCCAGATAGCATCTCTGCCAGCTGGGGATCTAGGTAATCCAGTCACGAAATCTATAGTCACATGCTCCCACTTCCATTCTGGAATCGGTAAGGACTGAAGAAGTCCAGCCGGTCTCTGATGTTCAGCCTTGACTTGTTGGCAAACCAAACACCGAGAGACAAACCGAGCTATCTCCCGCTTCATGCCATTCCACCAGAAGTGCTGACGGATATCACGGTACATCTTTGTACTGCCGGGATGGATGGAATACTGAGAACTGTGAGCCTCTGACATGATCTCCTGCCTGATATCTCCACTGGGTAAACAAAAACGATAACCATGCCTAAGTGTACCGTCTTCATGAATGCATAACTCTGGTCTTCGTCCTGCCTCGCACTCTGTCCTGAGTCGCTGAAGCTTGGAATCTGCTGACTGCGCCATCCGAATCCTCTCGACTATAGTGGACTGAACTTGCATACTGGCCATCAATGCCATACTGGAAGGGAGAACAACTTCTATACCCATCTTCTGAAGATCTGCTAACAGCTCTGGCTGCGCTGTTAGGAAATAAACTCCGGCTCTCCTGCTCAAAGCATCTGCAACAACGTTGGCCTTCCCAGGATGATACTGCAGGTCGACATCATAATCCACAAGAAGCTCCAGCCATCTCCTCTGACGCATATTTAGATCCTTCTGGGTGAAAACATACTTCAGGCTCTTGTGGTCGGTGAAAATCTCCACCCTATCTCCATACAAATAGTGCCTCCACAACTTAAGTGCAAACACTACCGCTGCCAGCTCCAAGTCATGGGTTGGATAATTCCTCTCATGATCACGAAGTTGTCGTGACGCATAAGCTATTACCTTCCCATGCTGCATCAGAACACATCCTAAGCCTCTGCCTGAAGCATCACAATACACTGAGAATCCTCCGGTCCCATCTGGAAGCGTGAGAATAGGAGCTGTTATCAATCCTCGCTTCAACTGCTCAAAATAACTCTGACACTCTACCGTCCAAGCAAACTGCGCATCCTTGCGGGTCAACTGCGTCAATGGTGCTGAAATTCGAGCAAAATCTGAAACAAACTGCCGGTAGTAGCCGGCCAATCCAAGAAAACTACGAACCTCTGCAACTGTGCTGGGCACTGGCCATGACTCAATAGCCATAATCTTCTGGGGATCCACTTCCACTCCTCCTCTGGTGATGATATGACCCAAGTACGAAATACGATCGAGCTAGAACTCGTATTTACTGAACTTGGCATATAACTGGTGCTCCCTGAGAATCTGAAGAACAACTCTGAGATGCTGCTCATGCTCCGCCTCACTCTTGCTGTAGACCAGGATGTCATCCAAGAACACAATCACAAACTGATCCAAGTAAGGCATGAAAATGCGATTCATGAGATCCATGAATACGGCTGGCACATTGGTTGCTCCAAAAGGCATAATAAGGAACTCCCAATGCCCATATCTCGATCTAAAAGCTGTCTTCGGGATGTCCTGCTCTCTGACTCTGATCTGATGATATCCTGAGCGCAAGTCGATCTTCGAAAATACTGATGCCCCTTTGAGCTGATCAAACAAGTCATCTATCCTCGGGAGAGGGTATCTGTTCTTGATTGTCACTGAGTTCAAGGTACGATAATCAACACATAGCCTGGACGTACCATCCTTCTTTTTCATAAGAAGCATCGGGGCTCCCCAAGGCGATCCACTAGCACGAATGAATCCTTTGGTTCTGAGTTCCTCAATCATCTTGTACAAGATCTCCAATTCTGACGGTGCCATCCTGTAGACTCTCTCTGACACTGGGGCTGTTCCGGGAATCAAGTCTATAGTGAACTCGATCTTCCACTCTGGAGGCATACCTGGTAACTCTTTTGGGAAAACATCTGGGAACTCATCCACTATCCTGGGCAACTGCATTGCTGCTACTGCCATCCGCAATACTGGAGGAGAAGGTTCAATTGCTCCTCTGGAAAAGGAAAACTCTGGCTCGCCTGGAATACTAAAAACAACCCTACCAATATGGCAGTCTATCCTAGCATACTGGTTCCTCAACCAATCCATCCCTAAGACCACATCATAATCGGCCATTGGAAACTCTATCAATCTAGCGAGGAATTCTCTACCGCTAACTATGATCCGACACGAGAAAAATACTCTATCTACTCCCACAAGTCCGTTACCAGTAAGTATATTGAGCCTTACTGATAATGACTCGGGCTCCAATCCTACCCGTGTCGCGAATCGTGCAGACATAAAAGAATGCGATGCACCAGAATCAAATAAAGCTGAAGCTGGAAATGAGTTGACGAGAATAGTACCTGCCACTACCTCTCTTGTGCCAATCCTTCCTCTGTGGTCATCACCATAGCATGACCATGCCCTCGGGGCGCTGGTCCCCTCTGCTGAAATCCTCGCTGCCTGCTCTGACTCAAGGCTTGGGCTTATGCATGCTGCTGGGGGTTCTGCTGCTGGAACATCTGGGACTGAGGCGGCAAGGGCCTCGGTAATGGGTACTGCTGCTGCTGCTGGACCGGTGCTGGTCCTCTCACCGAAGAGCTAGAAAGGTTGGACGATGATGAACCACCCCTGTTCAGGCAGGATCCAACCCTGTGGTCTGCTGCTCCACAAACCAGACACAATCCCTGTGCCCTGCGACACTCTGCCACCACATGGCCTGGCTTCCCACAATGAGAACATCCTACTGCGGAAGACTGCTTCTGCTTCTGCTGCCGCTGAGGGTACGTCGGGGTTGAATGCTGAACCGACGTTACTGAGGCCGCTCGCCTCGGAGCTCCAATAGTCAAAGCCCTGGCTGCCGGGGCTGGTGCTGAAGACTGATTCATCTGGCCGTGAGATCTCTTCCGACCTCCGGTCCTATCCACAATCCTCTGGGAGGTATACTCATGCCTCCGGGCTGCTCTCAAGACTGCATCAAAAGTCTGATGCTCAAACTGCTCAACTGCTAACAAGATCTCCAGGTGAAGCCCCTGCTGGAATCGCTGGGCTCTATCATACTCGGTTGTCACCAAGGTGGGAGCAAACCGACTGAGTCTGGAAAACTCGGCCGCATATCCGTCGACCGTCCTGCCTCCTTGCTTCAGATTGGTGAACCTGGTATGCAGATCATACCGAGCCACGGCATCGAAATACTTGGTCTAGAATCTTTCTCTGAACACCGCCCAAGCAATAGGTGCTGCTAATCCAACGGCCTGAGCTGCCCACCAGCTGCGGGCAAGATCTAATAACTGTAGGCGCACAACTGCCACCTTCTCGTTCTCTGGAGTCCTGGCTGCTTCTAGAACCACCTCTGTGTCCTAAAGCCATGCATCAGCTGCAATAGCATCTTCACTACCGTCGAAGAATGGAGGGTTCAAGCGCTTGAAGCTGTTGGCCGCACTGTTACCCTGATGACCACCCCGGGTCAAAGCATCCGCCACTGCCTGTTGTAAGGCATCTCCACGACGATCTTGAGAAGCTATCAAGGTCCTGATGAGTCCTACTAATGTGCCATCATCAGGTTCGGTAGGCTGAACTGGCTGAACTGGGGGCTCTTCTCCAATAGGCTCGACTCTGGAGGCTACTCCGGAATGCTGGGCTTGATCCCCAGGTTGCTGCTGGTCCGCGGGAGGTACTCCGCCTTGCTGGCCGGCAGGACCACGAACAATGCCGCTGAAGAAGACGACATAGGGAACAATAAGGAAGGACCAGGATAGATCAACGATACAAGCACATGATCAGGACAAGAATCCAGGGATTCAGAAGGTATGAGCAGAGATCAAAGACGGATACTGATTGAGACATCTATTCGGTAAACCCTCACATATCTTGATTTACAAGACCTGCATGGGCCACCACTTAAACCATGTCACGCCCCAGAACCAGAATACTGGAGAGCGGGGGCAGACATAGCCAGCTACGTATATTGAAATGGATTCCATCTCGCTATACGGTCACGGCTGTCTAGATACATGAGGGTTTATCTACAAGCCAGCAGTCTCTTAAGGTCATGAACAAGCCTATTGTCTCAATCACAAGCAAGTAAGTAAAAGTTACAAGATGTATGATCATTAAATATACAATAATAAGGCGTCCCAAATATTACATATTCAGCTGATCATGAAGCTAGTCGTTACAAAATATGAGGACTAGCAAGAGTTTGGTCATACATGATCAACCCTAGGATCTGTCAATCATGTTACAGCCCGTAGGCAGACAGTAAGTAAAGTACAATCGAGCTAAACAGGTGCTCGTCGGCTAAATGCCTCAAAAGAATATTTTTATAATAAAGTGGGAGATCAAAAAATAAACCCACTCGTTGCCAGGGTTCCATCTAGTGGCCACCATCTGGCTGGAAGGTCGGTAGATCCTCTGGAGCTGCTCCGAAATCTGGCCATACAAAACCAGCTGGGTCAGACCCCAAAAAGAGCAAGTGCCACAAAGGAAACTTTACTTAGGAACAAAAACCAGCAATCAACACAAGAGTATAAATAAAAGTAAGAACTGGAAATAAAGAAAATACATCAGGATGATATACGACGAGATAACCATGGAACTATTCAAATAACCAGGTTACAACCCGTAAACCAAACAAGGACCGGGGTTGTAACCCTTCGTCTGAACAGAACTTGGAATTCTTACCATTTATCGGTAAAATAAATACAAGCATTCTGGTCAAGCAGTAGTCTGGAACATGATCAGGACAAGGCTAGACATGTTAGACTCCATCCAATCACTTCACGGCCAAGCAAGAACTACGGCTTGATACTTTAACTAACTAGGGTTGTCACAAGCCTAATTATTAACAAGATGCAGTGAGATTATTCCACAGCCACAAGCCCTGCAGACCATCCAGGTTACCCAGGTCGAAAGATTAGGGTTAAATTCAGGTGGGTACATCGTCCAGGAAACGCATGTACCCTTAAGTAGCTTGAAGGATGCAACACATGACAGTGTGCTGGAAATGTGCCCTACTCGACGACAGGCTACAGATCCCAGGCGCGCCCAGGTAACGGGAGTGCCTGTAGCTGGGAAATCTCTTCATGACTAATGTGTTAATCTAGTTATTAACCTTAGTCCATTTCAATAGGTACTCCTGACCGTGGTACTCAGGAGCTCCCTCCCTAGACATGATGTAAGACAGGACTGGTTTATTTGTACAAGCACAATCGCCTACGGTGTCTATGTTATTATACAGGTCATGTCATGTCAGGTAGCCGTCGTAACAGCTTATCAGATATATCATGTCAGGTTTATCATGTCAAGTGTTCTTGTCAGGAGTGCACCACGATGGGCCACTATCAGGTCATGTCAGGTTTTCTTGTCAAGAGTGCACCACTACGGGTCACTATCGTGTCATGCTCAGGTATCATTTCCAAACATATTAAACAAATCCATGATTATCAAGTTCATGAGAAGGTCATGCGGCTCAGTCATATGCGGCCAGGAAAGGAGGAGGCACATGCGGCTGGAAGTACAAGGGCGCCAGCGGCTGGAAATGCAAAGGCGCATACGGCTGGAATTAATCGGGATCATGCGGCCCGGACTCAGAAGTCCATGCGGCCAGGGTCTAGGGTTCTCATGCGGCTCGGGGATCAGGGCCTATGCGGCTGGCAAGTGTTTGAGTTAATGCGGTTCAGGGAGGTGAGCGCATATGCGGCTCGAATTAGAAAGGGGTCTTCATGCGGCTGATGGCAAACTCAAGTCCATGCGGCTCACATAGCAAAACCCATGCGGCCCAGAAGAAGTGAGGGCGCATGAGGCTGGGTCAACGCGATGGCTTATGCGGCTGGAGGAAACAGTTGCATATGCGGCTCGAGAAGAGTTCGTTCCCAGCCCTGCGACTAAGTCCATGTAGACTCATGTAGCTGATGGGAGATGAGCCCATGCGACTGAGTATGAGACTCAGCCTCATGCGGCTGGGACTAAGTTTCATGCGGTTTAGAAGTACAAGGGTCTCATGCGGCTGATGGCGACTTGCCGCATGAATACTCATGCGGTCAAGTACAGCCATGCGCCAGGGAACTGTTCTTCTTCTCCAAAATTCCGAGGAGAAGAACACTAGGAACCCATGCCTTCCAAGCTTCATAAAACTTTCATCCGGAGCCCAAATCCGAACTTCCATAGGTCAAAATGGGGTAGAACAAAATTCTCTACAACATGGAACCATCAAAACATAGAAATAACAAGATTAAGTAGATCAAAACTCAAGAAATCCGAAAATAAAATAAACATAGATCTACAAGAATCTAGCCATGGAAAGTGAAAATGCCAAGTACTAAAGTCCTTTAGAATGTAGTAAGGAAGAGAATGAAGTAATAAAGTTGGAGTTCCTCCATGAAGCAAGTTGCACTTGCCTAGATCTCTCTCTTCTCTCTCTGGTAGGTAGGGAAGTAATGAGGAAGAAGAAGATGAGATTAATGAAGAGAGAGAAAAGAATGGGCTAATAAATACAAATGGTGGTGGTAGGTAGGGGGTTCATCCAAGGGTTCATCATGAACCCAAGCAAAACCAAGCCAGGCCGAACCAACCAACCCGAACCAGGAATAGACCAAGTCAAGAAGGAAATGCCAAGTCAGGAAATCATGCAATAAAATACGTACACGTATTCCAAGAATACGTGATACGAACCACAGGCATTACATGTGCCCCTTTGGCGGTACTTGCTATTCGGGGCTGACCCCGCTGGTTTTGTTTGGCCAGATCTTGTAGCAGAGCCGGAGGACACGATCTTCCTCCCTGACATCCATGGTGCATACTAGGAGCATGGCGGTTCGGGGACTCGAGTGGGTTTCTTCTCCACCACTCCTGTTTATACTTTTGCGACATTTAGCCACCGGCACCTGTTAGCCGGATTACTTGATATTTTGTGTCAGTACATAATTATAATTAAACAAACTGCTGCTGTGTATAATTTTGTACTCCTGACTCTCCGAGATAGCTAAATTATAAAGCTAGTCTCTCATGATCATTTTGATGAAACGTCGGGGACGCCTTACTGCTTTATCTTTAATGTTCATTTATTTGCTGATGTGATTTGGTTGATTGAGACATAGAACTCTGTGGGACCATAGGAGACCTGATTGTAGCATGTACCCCCTAGTCTCTCGATAGCCACGATCGCCGTATGACGTTACGTACCTCATATGGAGTAGCTGGCCTAGTCCGTCTTCGTATTTCGGTACTGGGGCGTGACAATTAATAACCATATATATTTAATATTTATTCAGATTTAGATTGTATTTATATTTAGAAATCTAACTAGTTCCATATTAGAAAACCCTCCATGCAAATCTTCTTTGTATTTTAATTAAATCTAAATTTAATATTTAAAACTTATATGGTTCTTATCTAATAGCAGCACATAGATTTTAAATTAAGCCTCCTTCAATAATGACCATTGATTATAATATTTAAACAAATTATATTCTAAATTTAGCCTTATTGGTAATCCTACTACAATCCAGATTATCTTATTCTAACATGTCCAATCTAATCATACTTAAATTAAATAATACATATCTATCTTAATTATATATATATATAAAAATATATGAGTATCTCATAATTCTTATATTAAAAATCATGCACACCTTCTCTTTTTCGTCCAAAAATATTCTCCAAATTCGCTAGAAAAGTCAGCCACATTTTTACCCGACAAAGCAACTTAGAAGGGCCATATCTCCTAGCTCGGGACTCGAAACGTGTCCCAGTTTTTTTTTTGGAAGCATATCGAGGTAAGCTTTTTAAAAACATATTTTAATAGACAAAATTCATTCTGTAGATTTCTGTAAAATTATTTGAGTATTAGATTCCCAAAAAATAAATATGTTTCGATATTTTTGCGATTCCTGGAGATTCCGGAAACGAAAATGCGATCCGTTTAGTTTTTCGGAAAGCTGATACAAAGATCTATATCATCTCCTAACTAAATAAATATAATAGGTACAATATTAATTATAATTAGATAATAAACTATTTTTAGTATCCAGAGATATTTGTTTGGACCTTAGTTCCTCGGCAGCCATTGTTCCTCCTACTTTTCTGTCTGATCTTCGTCACTACAGTGCTCACAAGCCTGACAAGTACACCTTGCCAAACTTTACAGTATTTACATGCAAATTCTATATTGTTATCTCTTTCCAGTTCTACTTCATATCTTTCATTCATGTTTATGTTACTTATACTTTCTTATTTTATGTGCACGTTCCTTATTGAGTCATCTTATGTCGTTACTGTTCTATGTGAGTCTTGTGACGATTTTGACTAGTCTTCTACCTTCGCCCTTGAGTTTTACTTGACCTGTAGTCATGATTGATTGATTAGACTTTATCCCTGATATCTCTAGATCGGGAGCGTCCAATGGCGTTACGGTGTTAGAGACTTTTTATCGGCCTGTTATTCTATCTCTAGATCGGGAGCGTCCAATGGCGTTACGGTGTTAGAGACTTCTTATTGACTTGTTATCTCGTCTCTAGGACCGGGAGTATCCCATGGCATTACGGTAGTAGAGACTCACCTTTTGTCTCGAGGTCGAGAGCGTCCCATGGCGTTACGATATTGAGATGTCTTATTGATCATTGTCTATTTTATATTTCTCTACTTCTTTCTGCATGTTATTTACTGTACAGTTGGCATGTATATTATGTATCTTGCTAGTCCTCTGAGGACCTGGTGATCTCTTCAGGTATTAGATGAAGGTATGGTACACCGATGGAGGATGATTGCTACACCGAGACTGCAGGTATATTTAGTTGATATTTTATCTTTCTCTTCCGTGATTAGATTTTATCCTATATTTGATTCTTGCTACATTATAGCCTAGTCTTGTACAAGCTTCTATTTTTCTCTAGCTTGTTCATGATAAATGTATTATTGGGGATCCACTCTAACATATTTATCTATTCTAGAATCAGTGTATTATGGTCTGATCAGCCTTACTGCACTCGATTCATTATTGTTACCAATATTTAGTGGATTGAGATATAGTTAATCTAGAATAACCAGACAGCTTATACGTATTCGAGCAGGATTGGAGTTCTTTCGATGCGTAGCTGGCATGTATACGTATCCTAGTCCTACGTATTTTGGGACTGGGGCGTTACACTAGTATCGATATGACTCCGTTCGAGGCACTCTATGGACGTTGTTGCCGTACTCCACTTGCTTGGGACGACGTAGGAGAAAGAGTATTGCTTGGACTTGAGATGGTGAACGATACAGCAGAGAAGGTAAAGGTGATTAGAGACAAACTCAGGATTGCTCAGGACAGACAGAAGCATTAGGCTGATAGCAGTCGCCGACCACTGAAGTTCGAAGCAGGAGATAGTGTCTTCGTCAAGATTTCCCCAACCAGAGGAACTATCAGATTCGGCAGAGCAGGAAAGCTTAGTCTCAGATACATCGGGCCATTCGAAGTTTTGAGCCGAGTCGGAGAAGTAGCGTACCGATTAGCTCTAACAGCTAATCTTGAGAGCGTGCACAACGTCTTCCATATTTCACAGCTCAGGCGCTACATTCCGGATCCGAGCCACATCTTGGACCATTCGGAGCTGGAGATTGGACCCAGCCTCACAGTACTAGAGAAGCCAGTGGCGATTTTAGACAGAGGTGAGAAGAAAACCAGAAACTCTGTGACACCCATAGTCAGAGTGATATGGCGGCACAACTCTCCAGGCGAGTTTACCTGGGAGCGAGAAGATAAGATACGGGAGCAGTATCCGTATCTGTTTGAGACCTGAGGTAATTCCTAACCCTATTTTTAATTTCGAGGACAAAATTTCCTAAGGAGGGAAGGTTGTAAAATCCGTAAATTTTGGTTTCATTATTTAATTAATTGGATATTTTGTTTGCTAATTTATTATTATTATTATTAAAAAGATTAATTTAGGAAAATCGTATTTTTAAA
Organism: Iris pallida; assembly: GCA_029216955.1. Lineage (NCBI taxonomy): Eukaryota > Viridiplantae > Streptophyta > Magnoliopsida > Asparagales > Iridaceae > Iris > Iris pallida. The sequence continues at coordinate 23,195,291 of JANAVB010033820.1, forward strand.
GAAATTTATTATTCATTGAATTTTTATTTAGACTGACCCGTCCCGAACCCGTCTCAAACCTGTGTCCGAATCCGATCCCAATCTTGGTTTTCGAAACCAACTTGTAAGACTTTTAGTATATATTACTATATTTTCTTTTTATAAAGAAAAGAATTCAATTCCTTTGCCTTCCTTTAGCAGAATAAAATTTTAACTTCCTTTCCCTTCCGTTCGAGCATCGGCCGACCCCTGGCTCTTCCGAACGTTCGAGCCCCTTCCTCTCCCGTAACTCCGACAACTCTTCATTTTCGTAACCCCAATCTATCCTCCTATATAAACCACCCTCTCCATTTCCCATCCTCCATTCCCCATCCTCAATTCTCTATTCTCCATTTTTCCCCAAATCCCTAAACCCCAAAAATTTTTGGCGACACGACCCGAGCTCAGGCGAGGCCGCCTCCAGCGGCCTCCTGCTGTCGTTCCTGCACCAGCCCCTCGCCGTCGGCCCCCAACCCGATGCCGATCCTGACCCGAGCGGCCTCCACCACTGTCCCCGAGCCACCCGCGGTCCAGGCCGACCGCCGGCCACCGGCCGACTGCCCTTGCGTGCGCCCCTCCGGCCCGAGCCCCTGTCCCCGCGGATGTCCCGTACCCTGATCCACTGTACACAGCGTCTTGCGGGTTTCGATCTGCTGTTTTCGTGGCCGTGCCCCGCTGTCCGCGTGTTCTGGATTATTCCAGGTCGACACGGATTCGACTTCTTCCCTAATTTGCATCTGAGAGCTCTAGCCGAGCACCCGAGGTATATTTTTGTGTCTTCGTGTCCCTTTGGGTTTTCGTGTCGGTGATGGCGCGGTCCCGATCCCGCTATGGGATTCGGTTTTCGAATTATTGCGTTGGTGATTTCAAACTCTCTGAAATTCATTTCGGAAAAGTCTTTGGTTGGTTTGTTCTTGGTTTCTGTGGTTTCTCGGAATATTCGAGTTAAAGTCCGAATTTTTTCGAAACTATCTCATTTTAGTTATGTGACCATTCTTCTTAGATTGGTTCTGTGTTATTCGATTTTTCCGATTTTTATTTCGGAAGGGTTCTGTGGTATTGGTTATATATTTGTGCTGTGATTATCAATTTTGGTTTTGGAATAAATATCCATATTTGGATTGGATATTTTGGTTGGAGATTTGTGTTCCCTGGATTGGGATAGTTATTTTGGTGTTGGTTAGTATCATCCCATGATTGGGTTATCCAAATTACAGAGGAGGTGCCGCCCAATTTTCAGAAAATATTTTTAAAAGGATTTCTATAAAGTTTCGAATAAATCTATTTTTTTCCCAAACTTCGGTCTTTGCAAAACAATTGGATTTTCGGATTATGTATCACCTTCGGGCGACGACCGTATCGGTCTATGGGCCCTAGCGAAATGCAAACGAAACCGATATTTTCGGACGTTGAGGCATAAGCTATAATACAACATGATATTTTATGACCAAGTCTGAGATGCCTATTTTTTATAAATAATAATTAAATTATTATTTAGAGCTTGTTACTGGCCAAAAATATTTTGGTTCAGGGCCTCGGCCTGCTGAATGGACTGCTTTCCGGCGTTCAGAGTTCACCAGTATTTTATTTAATTAATTTATGTAATAATTTGTAAGGGCATAAGCCCAATTTTTATCTTTATTTATGTTGCCCTGTATTTGTGTAGCGTAGCTTTTTTTAACTTTTTTTTCTGGTTTTGTTGGTTTTGTCGTAGACGCGTAAAATATTAAATGAATATTATTTTGATATAGAAAATTTATAAGATTTTCTCACATTAAATAGATAGTAAAATTACAAGTTTGTCATTTAACAAATTCATGGTTTCTCATTTAAAAAGAAAGACTAGTTTTATATATATTATGAAAATACCAAGTTTTGCCAAATAACCTATAACTACCATTTTTCCAATAAAATATTAAATTGACTTTTACTTCGTAAAGTAGATCGCAACGATAAACGTGTTCCGATAGAATAATTTTAACAAACTTAAAACTTGATTAGGATCTTCTTTTAGAGATTGTAACTAGCACACCTAGATATGGTTCAATTATGATTCTAAGACAGAATTCTCAACTGTAGGATTTCGAGGACGAGTTTGACTTTTCCGGTACCGACTTCCAATCTAGTCATAAACCAAGGCAAGTACGGTTATGTTTATTTGGCAATTTAATTAGTAATTATTAATTTGCATGTTTAAACCACATTGCTACACGAAACTCTCTCCTAAAGTATTGACTGTTATTGATTGTTAGATATTGGGGGAGTAGTGTAGTGTTTTATGACCAATACCTTCATTTTGTATAATTATGCGAGCTTACCCCTCTTACACACGGGGATAAGCAGTATCGTATCGCTAGGATACTATTGTACAACCCAAGCCGGTCATATACATTACCTATTCAAATCACATTATTGTCAATTGTTGGAAAATTACATAGAAAATATTGTTCAAGTATTTCAAACTGTTAAGATTGCAATTATTCCATTATTATTTGAATTGTTAGATTTTCATAATTGTACTTTGCTCCTTTCCTGACTGGATCCTCCACCCCAATAGGTAACATTGATGAGGCTGAGCTATTGTATAATAGCTATTATGATCTGGTGCTCTACCCTGTGGTGCTTCCAGATTCCCACTTGGAAGACGTTGATCCCGAGGCTGATGAGCCGGCTATCTAGATAGTTGTTGTTTATTTCTAGTTTTCTTTGTGTTGGAGTTGAACTCTTATTTCAGTATCAGTTGTATATTTCCATGTTGGACAAATTAAAGTTTTATTTTAAATATTCGAAATATTAAAGTTGTGACAAATGTTTAGTTGTTGTTGAGATTACCTGCAAGTGGAAACAGCTTACTGTCGCCGTCTCATAACGGTGCAGGCTGGACATGATCCGATTCGACCCAACAATTTGGGATCGAGTCGTGACATAACAGCTCGCTGGTGTAGAAGCATGGAATTTCAGGACCAGAAATCCTATGCGCCTAACATCACATGCGCCAGGGAGCTCAGATTAAGTACTTGGCACAGCAAAGCATAGACATTAAGATAAGACTTTTATTTTTATATAAAAGTTTGTTACATATCTTAAAAAGAGCTGTACAAAGGAAAATTTCTACAAAAAAAGACCCTAAGTCTACAGCTAGGCGCAACAACCACCATGCGCTCTCAAACAGGCACATCTCGCCATGCGCTCCCCAGCCAGGCGCATCCCTTCAGCAGCTCAGTTATGTGCATCCCTTCAGTAGCTCAGTTATGTGCCACCCTTCAGCGTCTCAGTCAGGCGCATCATGAAGTATCAGCATATGCGCCATCAAATGCTTCGACCAAGGAAATATTTATTGTACAGAACGAGGGTGGCAATCAACCCTCTAGCTGGAGAAAGAGCTCTCCAAACCAAGGAAGAGGAGAGCACCGCAACCAACCTGCGGCTAAAGGAGCAGCTTTCAACCCAACCATAATGGGCAACACCCACTCTAGCAGGAGGAGGAGCTCTCCCAAAGCCTAAGGAAGATGATCGGGGTACCGTAATTCCGATCTGCGGCTCTTCCAGCATAACGGAGACGAGGCTCGAGCATCCCGATCTTTGGATGCAATAGACACCTTCCGCCTGCCTCAGAAGCCCTCGACTCCGACTTTTGGATGTAACAGTCACCTTCAAGTGCATCAATGAAGACCATACGTCGCATCTTTACCCTCGGGAGCATCTCATCAACAAAATGTGCTCGAGTAAACAAGTTTATTTTGGGAGGACGTGAGAGAACGAGAAGCAAACCCATGCGCCAAGTGGCTGGCTCTCCGAATCCCATGCAATAAATTTGCATTAATGGTGATGAACCTGACGCTTCGAATTCAGTCGAGTCAAGAACGGCTATTTAAAGCACTCGAAGAACGTAACAGTCGGGCCCATAAAGACGTGTCATATAAAGCGGATGTGCCGGCCAGATCGCGTATCGTACTGATGCACCCAGCTCCCATCAGCCTCATAAGGATGCGCCTCCATGCGTCCCCATGCGCCTAGTGGAACGCCGATCGATGCGCCCACTCAACAACCCATCACCTGTCAAAGAACATTAAAAGTTGAAGTCTGACAGAGTTGGCAGCACATCCCCCGAGGACTGAACAGTTGACAGCTTTTTCAGAAAACGAAGCGTCGCCAATGTCAGCACCATCATTACTCCCCTCCGACTGTTACAAGCCACGTGGCCGTCCAACCATTTCGCATGCGCCTCCGCAGCCATGCGCCTAAATCTCTGCATGCGCCTCAAAAGCCTTGTGCCTCAGACTTTTTCTCTGATCCCTAAAGACAGAAGTAAAGTCACTACTGAAGTCCCGCATGAGCCTCAAAAGCTATGCGCCCCGACTAGTTCATGACTCCTAAAGGTTACGAGCCAAAGCCTCCTCATGCGCCCAATCCCAGGCGCATCCTATCAGATCACTCCCCACCAAATCCGAGATCTTCGAGCCATGGACCTACGACACGCGTCCTTTGACTTGATTCAGCCTATGAAGGGGTGCTAATCACCCAAAATCTCAGCAACTGAAAGATCTTCTCCGTTGCTACGTGTCAGCTCTGCCACAGCCTGCCTCAATTAGAGCACATCGTCCATGCGTCTCCATCAGCTATCACCACATGGCATCCCCACAAACAGGCGCATCCTGCATATGCGCGCATGAGCAGCCAGCCTGCAGACTATAAATAGAGGGATCACTTCCTTCTTCGACATCCACGGACATACACACACACAGACAGAGACGTCGTACAATCATCAGCAACATATAGAGAGAGGCAGATACAGACACTCAACGTCTTTTTCCTCTCCGCAAGCTCCTGTACCTAGAGCAACCCAGATCTTCAGAGAACCGAGAACCGTCGTCAGATCGTCAACGGAGTCAACGTATTACCACTCACTCCATCGGCACAAGGGACCAGATAAACAAAAGTGTACTCCTAGGACTACATCTAAGTCCTACATTGTAACACTGTTCTATTTGTATTGAAATTACATCAAAAGATTTTAATGGCAAACAAGCTAGCGACTCTGCTAGGGACCTCTTTCTCCTCTACCGAGAAAGTTGTGTCGCAATCCGACGACGTGAAGGTGGGCTCCTCCCACAAGATGCTGGTCGTACGCCTCAATCAACAGGCGTATGAGGAGTTTATCTCTGAAGGCAGTAGAGTCCTTCGAAGCGGCTGCCGAAACCGAAGAAGACTCGCCAAGTCTGGATGCGCAAGGCCGACGCCTCTGGCACCACCACCGAAGGGGATGCACCTATGCAGCCTTCCCTTTCTACTGACATCCTCAGCAACCAAGATGCGCCCACCGGTGCAGTACATATCTCGGGGAAACGTGCGGCTGACTACATTCCCCAGCCATCTCCCTCTCAGGCGAGGAAGATGCGTCGACGGAGCAGGGGCGCAGCTAATGCTCTGCGCATCACCTCTGATACGCCACAGAAGGTCTCTGTCTTTGATAGACTCACTCGCTGTAGTGGTAAGAAGAATTTGGACTCTGAGTACTATGCACCCCAGCGGGCTAGTACGAAGAAGTCCAAGACAGCACGGGCCATGCGCCTCAAACGTGCTATGCCGGCAGGAAACCAGAAGCATGCGCTCACAATCATGCGCGCTGCTGATGGTAAGCTGTACAAGGTCGACTCGGGTGCTTCTGTGCCGAAAAAAAGTCGACCTTCAAAGTCCTTGTCTCACTTGGGCGCATCTGTTGCGTTCACAACCGAGTCGAGCAAGGCAAACCCTGTGGTCTTGAACTCCTGCGCCTCCTCTGGTTGTGCATTTGAGGTTCGTTCAAGTCACTGTAAATGTTGTTCCCCCACTACTGATCTGAGCACCTGTTCGGTATTGGATCAGGGGTCGCAGCATTTACTTGACCACCCCGGCGCTTGGCCTTACCATGCGCCTGATGGGGGTGCGAAGGTGGTTCTCTCCTCCAACGATCTGCGTAACGTGATAACTCATAAACGCCGGTCAGGAGAGTCGACTGACAAGCACAATGCGCCCCTCACAGGGCACGCCTGTGCTGTAGTCACCATCAACTGTTGTTGCAAAATAGCAGTCCCGCTACCAAGGCAGCCGGTGTTCCAGCGGCTGCAATCATCAACACCTCTCTGACGTCGCCTCGGGAAGAAGGTGTCAATTGAAGAGGAACCAGAGGTTGCTTCATGCAACGTGATCTCTAATTCCTCGTCAATCCGAAAGGCGACTGGTCATTCCTCGTCCTCATCCAAGAGTCAGCCGAGGAGAACCAAGAAAACTGTTCCATCCTCTGGAGTGTTCGAAGGCACTCGGAGGAGAAAGAAGATCTTGGAGGAAGCTGGGGGTAGTCAGGCCCTTGTCGATCCTCCTTCTGAAGACGAAGATGCTCTCCAGAGCACAGCTGGGGTGTATCTTCATCCTGGAGACAAAGTCAGCCTTCCGGACACAGCTGGAGGAAGTCTGGCCCCTGCGGACCTGCGTCTCAAAGACGAACAAGTCAGCCTTCCGGACACAGTGGGGGGTAATCAGTCCCTCGTGAATACTTCTCCCGAAGACGAGGATGTCCTCCAGAACATAGCTGGGGGTAGCCAGGACGAAGCTCCAGGAGAGGCAACTCCCCTACAAGAGAGCGAGGCCGAGAGTGAAGCCTTAACTGATCCATCCGACTCCAGCCGTGTCATGACGGTATACATGACTGGGGGTGATACCGAGCCTGATGCGCCGCCAGCAGACCTTGTCCAGCGCATGGATACCCTGGAGGGAGGACTCAAAACCCTTTCCGCCTCCATGCAAACACTGACTCAAGCGGTATTTGAGATACGGACAACTTTGGCCAGGGCACCTTCTACCGGTCCTGACCCAGGGGCCAATGGAGAATCAAGTGTACCCCTTCAACGGGTATCCTTGGATACGGATCGTCGCGAAGCACCTCGGACGTCGGAGCCATCAAATGCTCAACTCTAGGCTATACCACCTTCACCGACTCCCAGCTCCACGGAAGACATGGTGGAGATGATCAGGGACTTGCGCGAGCGCTTTGAGTCCAAGAACAGGCAAGAGGAGCACAGAAGATGGGGATCCCCCAACCCTATCCCCTTGAATGGAACAAAGTGGTTTATCCTCCTAAATATAAACCACAAACTCTGATGCCGTACTGTAGTGCCCCGTCCCACAAAGTCAATCGAAGAAATCGAAACGCCGACGGCGCTGGAACTTAGCCTTGCAACGGCTACTCGAAGGCTCGCTCGGTCGAGGCGACTCCTCGCACAGGTGGGGGAGTTTCAGTGAACTTGCTTCATCTTAGCCTTCACTTAATAACTCGCTTGTTTTCAACTTGTACTGGTAGGCTAATCTAAAAGCCACGCACCAACATAGCTAAAGGAAATAGTCCCGTCGGGTCGGAATGTCTTAGAACATGGAAAATGGTATTGGAGAAATCAAAACGCCGACGGCACTGGAACTTAGCCTTGCAACGGCTACTCGAAGGCTCGCTCGGTCGAGGCGACTCCTCGCACAGGTGGGGGAGTTTAGGTGAACTTGCTTCATCTTAGCCTTCACTTAATAACTCGCTTGTTTTCAACTTGCACTGGTAGGCTAATCTAAAAGCCACGCACCAACATAGCTAAAGGAAATAGTCCTGTCGGGTCGGAATGTCTTAGAACATAGAAAATGGTCCCACGGTCAACATAGAAGTCGGCTCAGCGTGCTTTCAAATGACACTCGGTCCTTCGATCCCGTGGCTTGGGAGAAGGACGTTGGCTTAAGTTGTTAAGTTGCCCCGACACTTGAGATAGCCTAAGTCTTAGGCGTCGCCTACGTAAATGCTTGCTAAAGCAGGCACGGTCCCGTTGTGCAAGGCTTGGCATATCCTTCGCATGTCCCGTTGGTCCCGTCGATTTGTCCCGACACTCGAATTTGCCTAAGTCATAGGCGTCGCCCCCATGAATGCTTAACAAAGCATGCACGGGCTTGTCCCGCAAGGCTTGGCATAGCCTTCGCACGTCCCTCAAGTTAAGTCGTCTTGCACGGCTATTGGCTTAAGTCTAGGCACCCAGCAGTTGGTTATTCAAGTCGACCCCGTGCCTAGCACGTCCCCTAGACGCGTAGCTCGACGTAGCCTTTGCTCGTCGAGTCGTTGCCCGAATAAGTTAGACAAGAGTTGTGCTGGGCTATCGAAGCCATTTCTAGCACTGTCCCGCTCTAGCTGCGGTTGTCAAGTCACGTAGCCCCTTGAGAATAAGGCTCGTCGTGCAAAGTATATGACTTGAGCGTTAGCGTAGCCTAGAGAACCAGGCCTGTCTAAGGCACGAGTTACGGTCGCTTAGTGAAAAGCTTGCCACGAACAAAGGAAGTCCACGTGACTTGTCGCCGAGATCGGTCCCGCTACTTGGGAGTCTCGTCATGTCTTGATATGTCCCGCACACGAGATCGGTCCCCTGGCTTGGGAGTCTCGCTAAGTCTTGATATGTCCCGCACACGAGATCGGTCCCCTGGCTTGGGAGTCTCGCTAAGTCTTAATATGTCCCGCACACGAGATCGGTCCCCTAGCTTGGGAGTCTCGCTAAGTCTTGATATGTCCCTCACACGAGATCGGTCCCGCGGCTTGGAAGTCTCGTTAAGTCTTGGAAGTCTCGTTAAGTCTTGATAGAAAGAAGGAATACATAGTCATGTTATGGAAGAAACTGGATAGACTGGATAGATCGAGTATGCATGGTCATGGATAACTTGTCGACAAGGTGTAGTCTTCTCGAATGATTACCGGGGCACCGGAATCATTCGTCCCGGGGGAAGCGAGTGTGGCTCAACCTGCATGCCGGATAACCGTATGGGAGTATCGATGCTTCCGGGGCTAGCTACCCTTAGAAGGACGGACCGATACCCCCGCCGAGCCAGTCCAAGATAGCTTGAAATTGCTAGTGACCACTTATGTAGATGTGTCGGCAATAGCGGCACACCGCGTGTATGCCTTTGGATTGAGTCTAGAACTTGAGAGCTTGTCTAGTCGGGAACACAAGGTCTGGGCCTAAGACTGGGCCGCAGCATAGGCACCGTACTTGGCACGATAGATAGCGTCGGGATGTTCATAAAAGTGATACTATGGTCCATAAGTCTTGTCTAAGTTAGCAAATGGGTCTAACAGGAAGGCTGCAAGGCGGTAGCACGATAAGTCTTGATAACTTGCGAGGCGCGGCCTCATCTTGAAGCACGGACAAGTCTAAGCAAGGTCTAGAGGCACGACCTGCACGAGTGATCCCATTGCCGTCCTTGGCACTTGAATCGTTGGCACGAGAATTGGTCTAGTAGGCTTGAGTCTAAGTAAAAGTCTTGGCACGGTCGAGCGCGCATAAGTTGCTCCTCGGCGAAGCACTGTCCCGAACATGTTAAGTTGTGAAATAGAATACGGCACGACCCTGCCGTATAGAAGTTCGGTCAAGTACTTGAGTAACTAGGCACTGCCTCGATCGAAACACACATTGGCATTATAGCACGACCCCGTCGTTGCACGACCTTGTCGTTGCATCGCTAAGTATAGACCGAGACGTCTCGTTTAAAATGCATCCTAAGTCAAGACTAGAAAGATAATTGAAAGGGTTTAAGCTGCACAAAGTAAATAAAACGTGTCGGTTATGTATGGGTGGGCGAGAAGCTCACTCCACCAGTACAGTGGTACTGACACCCACACAGTATTTCATGTACAGGTACAGGTAGAAGCTCGTGGTGTGGAGCTCGCTTGGATTCGTCGAGGCACGGAGTTCCTTGGCGAGTCGAAGCATGTGGCCGCGTGATCTGAAGACTTATACAGGACATAATGTATGGACATCGCCTTCCGAAGCTTCCGCTGGATTCAAGTATTGTATCGAGAGATGAGAGAGAGCAGAGTGAATTGTAAATGAGAGAAAAGTGAGCACGAGAGACTTGTAATTTGGCCTTGCGCCCACAAATGTAATCTTGTATTCCATATCAATAAAGAGATTTCTTTTGAGTTACTTGTGTTCATGTGTTCTTCTTTAAATTCCGCTGCAATGTATTCAATGTTTCTGCTTGGGACTTCTGTGCGACGACCCCGTCGCCGTCGATGTAATCGGCCGTTATGGAACTGCCTTGTACGAGCGCAATCTAGGCTCGTACGGTATCACGCCTTAGCGAGGACGATCGCTCCTACGGGAGCGGGGCGTGACATAATGGTATCAGAGCACGGCTTTACGTCCTTGGACCGTCGATTGAACTCTTTAACTTCGATGTTTCCGCAAAACTCTGTTGCTTCCGCAAGTTGTTATCGTTGGTGCGCTCTCTCTCAAATGTCCCTCGGCATGTCCATACATTAAGTCTAAATATTTTCGAAAGCTCGTACAAGTGTTCAACCTAATGCATCAATAGGTTATGGCCTTTGTGCCGAACGGTGTCGAACATGACTCTATAGAGAACACATGCTAAGTTAGCAAAGTCACGTGCATGTCCAAATAGTCCTACGTCAACAGTGGCTAGTGAGCATGCAAACTCGGAATATAGTCCGCACGGGATGGCAATTCACACGGCCTTTTGGCTAAGTTGCGTCGCGTATCGTGCACCTCGACTTTTGGTGCAAACGAGTTACGAGCGATATCGAGTACCGCTCGGTCGGGAGCGAAGCTACACTTAGAGTGTCTATCGATAGGAGTGCTATCGAGTTAACGTTTAGGCGGAACGACTTAGTGCGTCGTTACGACGCGAGCGACTACGCTAGAGATTCATCGAACAAATCTGAAGAATATCTTAGCGAATGATGCGAGCGTGATTGTGGGCTAGATCAGATGGCTCGAATCCGAGTGGTGTATGGATTTTCTTGGAAATCATTCGAGCAAATATTGAGGATTACGAGTAACGGCGAGTAAGTCGGCGAGGCGATGCGATCACGCAAAGCCTTAGAACGCGTCACGCTTAGTTGGTCGTGATTTCGAATGTCCCAAACGAGCATCTCGTTCGGACGACTTGCGAATAGGCAATGCGAGTTAGAAAACGATATCAAAATGATTCGGAACGATGAATGAAAATCAATGGTCTTGATCGAGAAAACTTAGAGGATCGCGCGTACGATATCGGATTGATGCAAATGAAATGTGACTTGAGTTTTGAACAACGATCTTGAAACGTGCTTGAGGAATAGCAATCGAACTTGATCTTGAATATCGAGGAGATGGTGGAATATCCAACTTGGACAACAACATCAACGTATGACTCGAAATTGGTTGCAAAGGAAGATCGTCAGGTTACGCATATCGTCGATGGTATTGAGGCATATCAAAGATCGATATGCGATAACTCGGGGGTACTCTGACTCAGCGAATGATGATCATGCAAATGTCATTGTTCCGACGGATGCTATACTCGGGATATTGAAATGTGTCGAAGAAAAGATAAAACTTGGCTCGAGGATTTTCTAGTTGAATGAATGACGGTCGGACTATCGAACTTGGATTAGATGAAAAATGAAAATGGTTGGATTTGCTTCGTCGATAACCCCAACGTCGACATTCTTGTCTTATGCGAGCGAAACCCCAGCCTCGCACATGCGTCGCGCCGATTAGGGCTATCACTCCGCGTGAGCGCTGGTATGGTGATTCATACAGCGGGGGTGATCGGCATTTGCATAGCGTGGCAATCCGATTGCTTCGACTTGTGGTTTGAGGCGAAGGTAGACTCGAGAATGAATTTGTGTGCTTGAAGAATCGAATTTGAGGATTGCGTAGGTCCAATCCGCGTATCGAAAATGAATGAGTCTAGACTCAAACAAGAGTTACGCCCCGATGAGAATAATTATTCCGCGGGTGCGTTGCATGGTGATTCATGAACCATCGTGGATAATCGAACTCGCGTGAGATTGGGGTGCAACATATTGTCAAAGCTAGACGATCTCGTGATCGAGTACATGAATTGGTTATAATTGATGATTTGAATGGATTCGAATACGCTCAACGAATGCACGGATGTGAATAGGCGATCATGCTCGATGTTTAGAAATCTGAGTGACACGAGCTCGGGTAGAAAACCCCATACTATCGACTTTGGTTTGACCCTAGGATTGGGGTCAGTATTGGCATTATTGTTGGAGAACTATGATTCCAATCCTGACATTGACTTAGCCTCGCAAAGATTGGCCTAGCGGTTAGGCGAAATGCCCCTGCTGCAAAGAGTTATCAATCAAAGAATTGATCTTGAGGATTGGCTTGAATGGATAGCATGAATCACGAACGTAGGAAACCCTGCTCACGAGATTTGGCTGACATGCATATATTTCAGGGACGCCTGGGTATGTGCACGAGGCGACTCGAGTGAGAATGACAATTCTCTATCATGCGGCTTGGCTGAATGCATGTATTTTGGGGACGCTTGGAATGCGTGCACGATCCAGCCAAGTGATACAATGAGTTCAAGCAAGACTTAAAAAATAGGAGTGTGTCGAGATCTTGAAATCATGTTAACGAAAGGATTGATAATAGTACGAGCGTGGCTCAGAATCAAGGAAACGCATAGGCGTATCTCGCTCGACTGTTATAGTCCCGTATCTAGGCTCGATTAAGTCTTGGCCATAGAAATAGTAGGATGGCTTGCCTTCAGGAAAGTCTCGAGGACGAGACTTGTTCTGAGTGGTGTATGTTGTAGTGCCCCGTCCCGCAAAGTCAATCGGAGAAATCGAAATGTCGACGGCGCTGGAACTTAGCCTTGCAACGGCTACTCGAAGGCTCGCTCGGTCGAGGCGACTCCTCGCACAGGTGGGAGAGTTTCGGTGAACTTGGTTCATCTTAGCCTTTACTTAATAACTCGCTTGTTTTCAACTTGCACTGGTAGGCTAATCTAAAAGCCACGTACCAACATAGCTAAAGGAAATAGTCCCGTCGGGTCGAAATGTCTTAGAACATGGAAAATGGTCCCACGGTCAACATAGAAGTCGGCTCAGCGTGCTTTCAAATGACACTCGGTCCTTCGATCCCGTGGCTTGGGAGAAGGACGTTGGCTTAAGTTGTTAAGTTGCCCCGACACTTAAGATAGCCTAAGTCTTAGGCGTCGCCTGCGTAAATGCTTGCTAAAGCAGGCACGGTCTCGTTGTGCAAGGCTTGGCATAGCCTTCGCATGTCCCGTTGGTCCCGTCGATTCATCCCGACACTCAAATTTGCCTAAGTCATAGGCGTCGCCCCCATGAATGCTTAACAAAGCATGCATGGTCTTGTCCCGCAAGGCTTGGCATAGCCTTCGTACGTCCCGCAAGTTAAGTCGTCTTGCACGGCTGTTGGCTTAAGTCTAGGCACCCAGCAGTTGGTTATTCAAGTCGACCCCGTGCCTAGCACGTCCCCTAGATGCGTAGCTCGGCGTAGCCTTTGCTCGTCGAGTCGTTGCCCGAATAAGTTAGACAAGAGTTGTGCTGGGCTATCGAAGCCATTTCTAACACTGTCCCGCTCTAGCTGCGGTTGTCAAGTCACGTAGCCCCTTGAGAATAAGGCTCGTCGTGCAAAGTATATGACTTGAGCATTAGCGTAGCCTAGAGAACCAGGCCTGTCTAAGGCACGAGTTACGGTCGCTTAGTGAAAAGCTTGCCCCGAACAAAGGAAGTCCACGTGACTTGTTGTCGCCGAGATCGGTCCCGCTACTTGGGAGTCTCGTCATGTCTTGATATGTCCCGCACACGAGATAAGTCCCCTGGCTTGGGAGTCTCGCTAAGTCTTGATATGTCCCGCACACGAGATCGGTCCCCTGGCTTGGGAGTCTCGCTAAGTCTTGATATGTCCCTCACACGAGATCGGTCCCGCGGCTTGGAAGTCTCGTTAAGTCTTGGAAGTCTCGTTAAGTCTTGATAGAAAGAAGGAATGCATAGTCATGTTATGGAAGAAACTGGATAGACTGGATAGATCGAGTATGCATGGTCATGGACAACTTGTCGACAAGGTGTAGTCTTCTCGAATGATTACCGGGGTGCCGGAATCATTCGTCCCGGGGGAAGCGAGTGTGGCTCAACCTGCATGCCGGATAACCGCATGGGAGTATCGGCGCTTCCGGGGCTAGCTACCCTTAGAAGGGCGGACCGATACCCCCGCCGAGCCAGTCCAAGATAGCTTGAAATTGCTAGTGACCACTTATGTAGATGTGTCGGCAATAGCGGCACACCGTGTGTATGCCTTTGGATTGAGTCTAGAACTTGAGAGCTTGTCTAGTCGGGAACACAAGGTCTGGGCCTAAGACTGGGCCGCAGCATAGGCACCGTGCTTGGCACGATAGATAGCGTCGGGATGTTCATGAAAGTGATACTATGGTCCATAAGTCTTGTCTAAGTTAGCAAATGGGTCTAACAGGAAGGCCGCAAGGCGGTAGCACGATAAGTCTTGATAACTTGCGAGGTGTGGCCTCATCTTGAAGCACGGACAAGTCTAAGCAAGGTCTAGAGGCACGACCTGCACGAGTCGTCCCATTGCCGTCCTTGGCACTTGAATTGTTGGCACGAGAATTGGTCTAGTAGGCTTGAGTCTAAGTAAAAGTCTTGGCACGGTCGAGCGCGCATAAGTTGCTCCTCGGCGAAGCACTGTCCCGAACATGTTAAGTTGTGAAATAGAATAAGGCACGACCCTGCCGTATAGAAGTTCGGTCAAGTACTTGAGTAACTAGGCACTGCCTCGATCGAAACACACGTTGGCATTATAGCACGACCCCATCGTTGCACGACCTTGTCGTTGCATCGCTAAGTATAGACCGAGACGTCTCGTTTAAAATGCATCCTAAGTCAAGACTAGAAAGATAATTGAAAGGGTTTAAGCTGTACAAAGTAAATAAAACGTGTCGGTTATGTATGGGTGGGCGAGAAGCTCACTCCACCAGTACAGTGGTACTGACACCCACATAGTATTTTATGTGCAGGCACAGGTAGAAGCTCGTGGTGCAGAGCTCGCTTGGATGCGTCGAGGCACGGAGTTCCTTAGCGAGTCGAAGCGTGCGGCCGCATGATCTGAAGACTTATACAGGACATAATGTACGGACATCGCCTTCCGAAGCTTCCGCTGGATTCAAGTATTGTATCGAGAGATGAGAGAGAGCAGAGTGAATTGTAAATGAGAGAAAAGTGAGCACGAGAGACTTGTAATTTGGCCTTGCACCCACAAATGTAATCTTGTATTCCATATCAATAAAGAGATTTCTTTTGAGTTACTTGTGTTCATGTGTTCTTCTTTAAATTCCGCTGCAATGTATTCAATGTTTCTGCTTGGGACTTCTGTGCGACGACCCCGTCGCCGTCGATGTAATCGGCCGTTATGGAACTGCCTTGCACGAGCGCAATCTAGGCTCGTGCGGCATCACGCCTTAGCGAGGACGATCGCTCCTACGGGAACGGGGCGTGACACGTACGATGGAAAGGACTCTCCGCGTTGCTATATGACGTACTTCCAGTCCCAAACAGGACATCTCCCGAAGGAGGACGCACTGCTTACCAGCATATTTGTCGGGGCACTAAAAGGAGTGGCGTACGATTGGTACTGCAGCCTCCCCGATAACTCTATATCTTCCTTCGACGATTTCACGCATCTCTTCCTCGACCGTTTCTACGACGGCGGGAAGGACATGACAATGACGTCCCTTATAGAAATACGCCCGAAGGAGAAGGAAACAGTTCGAGTATTCATCGAACGCTTCCGACAGGCCTGCTTCAGACTGCCCCCGGGCATGCCAGAACACGCACTCCTCTCCTCTTGCTGTATGAATATGCTGCCTGCAGTCAAACTCTGGCTCAACTCCACTCCTCCTTCCGACTGGAGTTCCTTGATCATCGAAGCCGAAGCAGCAGAGAAGAAGGCGTCTAATGCTCGCCTTCTGGGAGTCAATTTCCCTGTCTTTGAGGACAAGGGAAAGCGGCCTGCAGCCAACAATCCCGGACGAGAGACGAAGGAGAAACAGGCGCTGACTGTCATTGCCTCCAAAGGTGCATCAGCACCCACTCAAAAGCCTCCACTTGCACCAATGCCAAAGAAGGTTTATTCTTTCAACGATGAAGACACCCTGCAACTCTTTGAGATACTGAAGCAGGGTGACAAGATCAAATTGCCGGACCCGAAGCATCCCGACGAGGTTGGGAAAGTGGACAATCCGAGGTACTGTCACTACCATCGGTTTATCGGACATCCAACTAAGGACTGCTATGTCCTCAAAAACTACATCCAGCGCATGATCAATGCGGACGTTATCTCCGTCGACTATGAGAAGAAAACGATCTCGGCCAATCTGGTGTCACTCCAATTTCGTACCTTGCCGCCGACCACAACACAAGATGGCGTCGTCCCCATTCCTAAGGCGACAATAGAGGTGGTCAATCTACCACCTACTCGTGACAACGTGAGTGGACTCATCCCACTCACCACATCTCGGGGAGAGGTCTTATGGGTTCACCCTGATCTCGTCTCCAAGGTTACTCAACCGGAGGTATGCTCTGCCTCCAAAACCAAAGGCAGGAAGATCAAGTCTTGCCGCATGGTCTCTTCCTCTGCGGAAGAGGCACTTCCTGTACAGACGCGTTCGCATCAGAACGCCCAACCTGATGAAGCTGCCGTCGAGGTAGTGCCTCCCTGCACTGCCCCTGCTGCCGAAGAAGGGGGTCCGTCCAAGCCTCCAGCAGCCAATAAGCAGAAGCATGTAGAGGTCCGTTTTGACAAGCCTCTGCGAAAAAAGAATGCTTTGGGGCTAGCCAAGCCCCACAACTTCGACATACTGGCACAACTTGCCAGTACTCCTGTCCGCCTATCTCTGTTTGAGCTTCTTCGCCTTTCCAAGGACACTCGTGAAGCTCTTTGTGAAGCCCTGAAGGATGCTGAGTCCTTCATCAGTCAGGTCAAGCAGCCTGAAGATCTTCCGACTACATGTGTGCACTGTCATTATGTGGATGAAGTTATCCCCAACATAACCTTCACCCAACAAGACATGCTACTCAAGCACAACCGATACAACAGGCCTCTGTATTATACAGGGTACATCGGTTCCGTCAAGGTGAAGCAGATTCAAATCGATCCAGGGTCTTCCCTCAGCATCATTCTGAAGATGCTGCTCTCAACACTGGGGATCCCAATATACCGACTGGCGCCTTCCAATACAACAATCAGTGGCTTCAATGCCAGCAAGAGTGAACCGCTGGGCAAAATACGGCTGAAGTGCCATATTGGTAACCTCAGAACTGAGGTCATTTGCTATGTCGTGGATGCCGATGTCAACTACAACCTCCTACTAGGTCGTCCATGGCTGCATGAGTACATGGTGGTACCTTCCACACTCCACCAATGTATGAAATATGTGTCCACCAATGACATCATCCGGACGGAGTTCGCAGACATCGACCCTTTTAAGGGGGTTGAAGCCTACTTCACTGATTCCAACTTGTATAAGTCACCTAACGAGAAGGAAGCCAATGATGCTGACGATGAAGCAGAAACGGCAGCAGAGCCCGACATGGAGCCGGAGATGATTCCTGACGCTCCTTTAAAAATTTGACTCAAAGGGAAGCCGCCTCAGACGTTGCCTCCTATGAACATCAAGCTACCTGGAAAAGCACCAACTGCTCTAGGTAAAATGCCTACTGAAGCTCCCTTGAAGATACGGCTCAAGGGAAATCTGCCTCAAACATCGGCTCCCCTTGTGGCAAAACTACAAGGGAAGGCACCAGCCACTGAAAGCGCAGTTGAGGCACCTCTGAAGGTCCGTCTTAAAGGCAAGCCTCCGCAATCATCCGTCTCATCCAAGCTGCCGAAGAAGGCCCACATAGCCCTCTCGGGCCCCAAGATCAAAACTGTGGTGGACTCTCCCGATTCAACTCCAGTACTCACAGATGAAGAGCTAGGGGAATATATCTCTGCTGATGTAGATGCACCCTCTCTGGACAATGTAATCCCACAGGACAAAATCTCGTATTTCATCAATAATAGAGTGTCTTTTAATTATTCTAGTCTTCCACATTAGAATGCCATGTATACATTAGATAACGCTCTACGGTCGTTACAAACACAAATAACGACCATTCATCATATAAATCGAGTAGTCCCGTCCCAAGGGATCTGTTTTGTAGTCCCACCACGAAATCGAGACGAAGAATCCATCATCTTCAGCAAAGTCGAGCATCATCAAGACCTCCCGCCACTCGAGCCATAACCAGATACCGGCAGAATACAAGCCTATCGGTACACGGACAAGGCAAAGTACCTCATCCAAAAGATGGGTTACGACCTAAAAAGCAATAACGGACTGAACTATGGCAAGGGTCGACGTCTTCCTCTCCGGCTTCCAACACCTAAAGGAAAGTCGTAGGACTACTATCATCAAACTCGACGGGGGGTGGGCTATGTCACGCCGTCGTCAACTCCAGAGAATTCGGAGGCAGAAGAAGCAGAACATTCTCACTCGTCCGAAGCATCAACTTGGGATTCCGATACCAGTATCGGATCAGTCTTCAAGAAAGTGCTATCAGCCAACATGATATCTGCACAATCTCAAGAAGATGAAGGCGAAGACCAAACGCCAGAATTCTTCGAAGAAGAACCCTGGGCTCAACGTCTAGGAGAACAGTAGGAGTCTTATTTTAATTACGCGAACTCCCTACCGAAGACGAAGTCGAGCAGATCGACCTTGGGGATGGATCTTCTTCCAAACCCATCTTCATCAGCAAAAGCCTAATAGGAGAAGATCGGGAATCTTTAATCCAGCTGGCTAAAGAATATATCGATGTCTTCGCTTGGAGCTACGAAGATATGCCGGGACTTGATCCCCAAATTGCGATGCATAGGCTTAACATCTTACCTGATGCCAAGCCTATAAAGCAACAACAGCGACATTTTCGTCCTGACATCATGAACGCTATCGATCAGGAAGTAGACAAACTCCTGACCAGCGGATTCATTCGTGAAGAACAACACCCAGATTGGGTGGCCAACATCGTCTCTGTCACCAAGAAGAATAGGAAGATACGAGTCTGTATCGACTTCAGGGATCTTAATACTGCTTGCCCGAAGGACGAATTCCCACTACCAATCACCGACGTGATGATCGACAACACATGTGGCTTCGAACGCATGTCTTTCATGGACGGGTATTCGGGCTACAACCAGATCAAGATGTTCTCCGATGACGCAAAACACGCATCATTCAGGACTCCGAAGGGGGTCTTTTGCTACATAGTGATGCCTTTCGGCTTGAAGAACGCTGGTGCAACATACCAGCGAGCTATGAGCACCATCTTCCGTCAGCATCTTCGCAATACAGTCGAATGCTATGTTGATGACATCGCAGTCAAGAGCCGTCTCAAAGGAGATCACCTACAAGACCTTAAGACAGTCTTCGATCTCATGCGAGCGCATCAACTCAAGATGAACCCCGCTAAATCCGTCCTTGGGGTTTCTAGCGGAAAGTTTTTCGGCTTCATTATCACGGTGAAAGGCATTCATGTCGATCCCGAGAAGACCAAGGCCATCCTTGACATGGACCCTCCGAAGAACCTCTGAGAACTTCGAGGCCTGCAGGGGTGCCTGGCATACATCCAGAGGTTTATAGCGAACCTTTTCGGAAAATGTCAACCCTTCACCCAGCTCATGAAGAAAGGGGTCTCTTATGTCTGGACAGAGGAATGCCAAAAAGCTTTCGACGACATCAAAGCTTACTTGACGAGCCCGCCAGTCCTGGTGGCACCCGTCGTCGACAAACCATTTCTCCTCTACGTCCGTGCTATGGATCATTCCCTCGGCGCTCTGCTGGCTCAAAACAGCGATACATGCTATGAGCAAGCTATCTACTACCTCAGTAGAACACTAATCGGGGACGAACACCGGTACAACCCCGTTGAAAAAGAGTGTTTGGCTTTGGTATTTGCCATCCAGAAGACTCGCCATTATGTCTCGGGCCAGACGATTCATGTCATCTCCCGAGTCAATCCACTCAGAGTTCTCATGACGAAGCCAGGGTCATTAAACTCCTGGCTAGCTACGTGGGCGATCCTGCTAACACCATACAATATGGTGTTCGTTCCACAAAAAGTCGTCAAGAGTCAGGCTTTGGCCGACTTTTTAGCTGCACACCCCATCCCAGAATCCTCAAGACTCTATGAAGACTTCCCGGATGAGGTCCAAGAATCTAATGTCACCAAAGAAAGCTCCGTATGGCGGATGTTTTTCGATGGCGCTTCAAGAACAGGCCCCAAAGGCCAAATCATCGTAGGAGTGGGGTAGTCCTAGTCTTCCCCGATCAGCTGGTCATACAGCGTGCCTACTCCCTTTCAAAGCCGTGCTCCAACAATGTTACCGAGTACAACGCGCTCATCATAGGACTCCAGCTGGAGCAACAGCTGGGGGTAGATCATCTGGAAGCCTACGGCGACTCAAAACTCGTCGTTAATCAGGTCAGAGGGCAATACGAAGTTTGCCATGAAGATCTGATTCCTTACCATAAGGTTGCATTGAACATCATTTCAACCTTCACCAAGTTCTTCATCGAACATGTACCTCGTCTACAAAATCTGGAGGCTGACGC
The DNA here is from genome assembly GCA_029216955.1 of Iris pallida. NCBI lineage: Eukaryota > Viridiplantae > Streptophyta > Magnoliopsida > Asparagales > Iridaceae > Iris > Iris pallida. Next base: position 23,215,814 of record JANAVB010033820.1, read on the forward strand.
TCTAGCTGGCCATGCAGCCTCATTGGCAGCACCTCTCGGGACTCAACACTACGTAACGGTAGTTGGTCGGGACTTGGTCTGTCCTAAGAACAACCTATGCTCACAAATTGCCCATGTCGTGTCAACGAGTGCTTGTATTAATGTCCGAGACTGGAGATTCCCGTTCATCGACTTCGCTGTCTACGGAATTCTCCCGGAGGACCCGAAAGAAGCCGTCTCAGTCAGGAGGCGCTCCCTTCGATTCTATTACGATACGGCTACTAAAATGCTGTACCGACGCTCCTACGATGGACTTCTCCTTCGATGTTTATCCAACGAAGAAGCAGCCGAAGCCCTTCGAGAAGCTCACGATGGAACCTGCAGGACCCATCAATCTGGCCCTAAGTTGCAGGATTGACTGCGACGCATGGGCTACTACTGGCCAACCATGGCAGCCGACGCTATCGACTATGCTAAAAAGTGCCATGCGTGCCAGCTTCACGCTGACTTCATCCATACACCGTCAGAACCACTACATCCTACGGTCGCCTCCTGGCCCTTCGAAGCCTGGGGCATGGACATTGTAGGACCGATCACCCCTCCTTTATCGAGGGGACACCGCTTCATCCTAGCCATCACCGACTACTTCTCCAAATAGGCAGAAGCAGTTCCACTGGCGGAAGTGAAGAGCTCTAGGGTGATCAGCTTCATCAAGCACCATGTCATCTACCGTTTCGGGGTACCTTGAAGGATTATCCACGATAACGGTCCTCAGTTCATCAGCCATGTTTTTAGCAGATTCTGCAACAAGAATCGTATTCAAAACGTGGCATCAACCGCCTACAATCCGGCAGCAAACGAATTGGCCGAGGCATTCAACAAGACTATCGTCAGGCTACTCAAAAAGGTCGTGTCATCCAACAAACGCGACTGGGACGAAAAGCTCGGCGAATGCCTTTGGGCCTACCGTACAACGGTACAGACCCCAACGGGCAACAACCATTTTCCCTGGTCTACGGAAGCGAAGCGGTACTGCCTCTCGAGATCCAGATACCCTCACTTCGTGTAGCGATCACAAATCAACTCACAGAAGAAGACAATCAACGTCACCATCTACGAGAATTGGAGGTACTTGACGAAAAGCGTCTCCTAGCTCAACAATGCATCGAACTCTATCAAGTCCATATATCACAGGCTTTCAACAAAAAGGTCAAGCAGAGGACTTTCCAAGTAGACGACCTGGTTCTGGCAGTCAGAAGGCCGATGGTGTTGACTCACAAGACACCAGGAAAGTTCGAGCCCAAGTGGGAAGGACCTTTCATCATAGAGACGGTATACTCAAACGGTGCCTACCGTCTCGCCAAATCCAATGGGGACTTGTTCATGATGCCCATCAACGGCAAGTTCCTAAAGAAGTACTACTCTTGACATCCTTTAGACTTGTACTTCTACCTCCACCCAATAAGGGAGTCTCTGGACCCAATCATCGGGGCTCACGTACACCTCCCGCAAAATCTTACGCTTCTGGAACCCAACTGTTCCATAGCGTTCTATCTTCCCGTAGAGGGACAACCACGTCCACATTACCTCTGAGTTGTTCCCCTACACCCTACAAAGCGGAATCTTACGCTCCCTAAGACAACGCTACCCATCATGTTTACCACGTCCACATTACCTCTGAGTAAACATCCCGTACAGACAACCCCTGCGTTGTTGTACATTGATCGCAGAACTTCCACGTCCACATTACCTCTGAGTAGTTCCGCGTATTCCTCCAGAGTCATTCCTACCACGTCCATAACACCTCTGAGTAGGAATATTCTATCATTTGAATCCTATATTTGCTACGACCACATCACCTCTGAGCAAACATGTCGGTTCTCTCGAACTTATTATCTGTACCTAAAAACTAAGTTGCGCAAAAGATAATAGGTCCACACAAATCGTCAAGTTCATGACAAGCAAAAATGAATACACCACAAAAAACTATGTATTCTTTATTCAAAAATAAAGGATTACACCCCCAGCAAGAGTTGCAAATTACACAAAAAAAAGAAGAAGAGATTACAATCCCTAAACATCCCCGGGGTTGGCCAAAAGCTCGTCAATCCGATGCTTCAAGCCTGATGCCCGAGTCTCTACAGTCGCCAGGACCCGGCGTTCGGCTTCTTGACGCATCGTTTCTACGGCCTCAGGAGAAGTGTCATCCTCATGCTTCTCGTCCAACTGCTGTCGCTGTTGAGCCAGGATAAGAGCCCGGCACGTGAAAGCTGCTTCCTCCTCCTTAGATGCTACATGTTCAGCCTGGACTCGTTCAGCATCTAATAAGAGTTGGGCCCGCTGGTCTTCAAGGAGGCGAATCTTGGCATCAACCTCCGCTATACTAGCATCCAACGCAGCCCGCAACTCCACCTTCTTCTGCGTGGACTGAGATAGCCTCTCCACCACAGCCCCAGTTTTAGCCACCTCGTGTTCCCAGACACCCACGGTGGCCTGATAAGAGGACTCAATCTCAGCAATCAGCTTCTCCTTTTCTGCGTCTATCAGGACGGAGAGATCATTTCGCTGGATACGCTGAAACTCAGAACGCCGCTGGTCCAGCTCAGTCACCGAGGCCTCCAGAATCTCGGCCATATGATCATAGCCCTGGTGGAGACGTATCAGACCGATGTGTGGAAGCGCCATGGATTTTGCCATCGTAAAACTCCTATTGGCGTTCATCACTGTCGATACACCCTTCTGTAGCATCTTGTATACTGCCTCAACGATGAATTTCACGTACTCATCCGCATCCGCCAGCACTTGTGGTGTCATGGCAGGAGTTGGAGGAGCTGTCCTAGACGGCGGACCTGATGAGGACCCGTCGACCTCAATCTGCGAGGCTTGAACGTCGACCTCAGCAGACACTCCCGCACCAGGAACTTGAATTCCGCTACCAGCTCCAGATGCCAAGAGAGCAGAAGGAGTTGGGTGGGGTATCGATATCGTCCCCCAAGTCAAAGAAGCAACAGAGGGCTCCTGCACCAGCAAGCCTTTGCCCTTTCCCGTCTCAAAGGGACTATCAACATACGGAGTTGCCTCCTCCACCACCGAGGCGCGACCTATAACCAGCGTGGAGCCTTCCTCTGGCAAGCTAACTGGATCAGCTCCCGTTTCCTGGTGGGGCACGTCTTCTGGGGTCGGGCTCGACAGATGAGTCTCCTCCTCATCATCGAATCCCTCTACGGGGACCGAATTTGTCGCCACCTCCCGGTCGGCAGCCACCTCAGCCTCCATTGCTAAGCCTGGGGTAGGGCTCGGCAACGCTACAGCCGACCTCCCTTCATCATGACAAGGAGGGGAATCAACCCTCTCCTTTGTTTCAATCACGTCTGTTGCCCCCGCAACAGATTTACGCATCTCTGGAGGAACGTCATCTGAAGACGACGAACTCCACTCCACCTCTTCATATGGAAGCCCCGTGTCTGCTGGACCCTCAACGTCCAAGGCCCCCACGGCAGCTTGCACCACTCCGGGAACTGCTTCAACCTCAGCTTCCCTTCCTACATAATCTGGAGATACTGGAGTCTCCACAACAACGACATCGTCTGGGTTCTCCTCCTCGGAAGACATCACGATCGACGGAACGCGCTCTTCCGATGAGCCCGCCACCTCCTTTGGTCTGCTGCCACTAGATTTTGGAGTACGGGGTCTCCTTTTTAGCGGCTCCTACAAAAAGAAAGCATAGGTCACAAGAAATGTTAAACCTAAACAGACTATATGGGACATCCTTACCTCCGCAGGTGCTGAATCCGATGACACTGTCGGTGACAATGCCTTCTTCTGCCTCTTTGGCGTAGAAGAGCCAGTCTCTGTGTCAGCACGTCTTTTCGGTTGATCGACTGAAGGCTCTCTCTGACCCCCTGTGGATACGGCAGGAGTACCTCGATAACCCACCTCTGGCGGACGGTACGATCGAGCCTTCGCCAATATACTCCTGGTCACCGCTAACTGAGTGCCGGTAATGAGACTCGTCTCCCTATCATATCCGGGGGGCACGGCATTCATAACACAATAAAATTTGGCGGCCGAGAAAAGAATCGACGGCCACGGATTCTGGACGGGCAGCGTAAAGCGAGCTCCGGTACATCCGGCATTGTAGTAATGCCAAGCTCGTGTACCATCCAGCAAACTTCCAGTATACCCCAGGTTAATACTGGGGTTGTCCAACATCAACTGAGCATAGCCGAATTGTCGTACAAAACGGCTCGGAAAATACGGTTCCAGGTAACACTGGTTCCTATTCCGGTACACCAGATGGGACGGCCGGATACTTTGCAACCAGCAGAATCCCCATGGAGACAGAGTGGTAGCATCTTCACCCGAATCCACTAAGTCTTCGTTGGCCTCAAAACCTGAAAAGACAGGACCAACTTTGGTGATCTCCCACCCCTAAAGGTGGGATAAAACTTTTCTGCAAACTGGAACACCAGCATGCAACCAGCTCCTCTGGTGGAAACGGCGGAGGAATGCATCCCCGACCCTGTGGTCTTCTTCCGAGCCCGGACTCATCATATTGGAAACGGCAGTTCGGCACGGGGGAAGTTGTCATTCCTACCTCGTTCATGAACCACATTTCCCGTAAATTCTCGTAAACCTCGCAGCAGGTTGCACACCATGGCGGGGAGCAGAGCCAGGCGTCGGCCAAAAACCAACTTCACAGCTGGCAGGATTAGATTCTGGGTTGCCCTCTCCACGAAGCCTGACCCGCCCGAGAAGACATAATCCCGGAGCCAAATCATCAGATACGCAGCTAATACTACTTTTGACGACATCCGATGAGTAAGGTGCCAGAAACAGCTATAGAAGCGCTCATCCGACTGCCGGTCCTCGTTTTCTCGGGGATTCTTCTCACCTAACCTGCTCATTTCGGAGAGCACCACGCTACTGGAAAGCGCTGGCGGAGTGGTAAACTGAGAGGGATCCTCCTTGTCTTACTTAAAGACGTAATCTCTCCAAGCGGTCACATGAGGCTGTGACCCGCCCTTATCCCTCTTCTGCATATAATAATGATGACTCGCCACTTCCTTGAAGACGGCCATCATCTCCTCGGCTTTATCCCCCCAGGACTTGGAACTCCTCGTTGGTCGAGAAATATTCCTCATAAGGCTCTGATCCCCAAGGGAGCTTTAACACTTCGTACACTTCATGAAGTACGAGTCCCAGCTCCCCCACCGGGGTAAAGAAAGTCCCGGTCTGGGTGTTAAACATCTCCAGAAGCGCGAGGAACATATGCCGGTTGATGTCAACACCTGTCTGAGTAGCACGGATTGCGGCAGTCAGCCCAATCTCTCGGAGTTCGGTTTGAAACTGCGACAGAATCCAGAGTGTCCGCTTGTCCTATTTGGAAACATAATGACACCAACCCTCTACCCGAAATTCACCTTTTGGGTACGATCGCTCCAACAAAAGCATACGGTTCGCAAAATTCGAAGCGCCAAAAGCAAATATATTAATGGGAACGTCACTGTAAATGCTTCCAGGACGTAGAGTCCGCCAGGTGAAAGAAGGCCCAGACCGTACGGCGGCCAAAGTATCTCTCTGGTTGGAGGTAGTGTCGACCTTGATGGCGCCTGCCACCGCTCCCCCCTGAGACGGGGTTAGCTCCCAAGACATCCTCCTCTTGGAAGCAAGACGACAGAAAGCCGTCAAAGGCCATTGACGCTCAAGTTGCTTAACCGTCATATGCACTCCTCTTGCTGTAAAGAACCAATCTTCCTTGACCTTCAACACCTTTGCTTCAATGAAAGCAAGGCGGTCCCCAAACAGGAACTCAGGCTTCAAGAAAGTCACGTTATCAGAAGTGGCAGATTTCAGAACGCCACGCTCCATCATCCGCTTAAGGAACCCATGCTGTTGTTCCCGAATTTGAATCATTCTTTCGGGAGGCTGATCCAGCATAATGGCAGCTTGGGCAGGGTTTACCACCTCTTTATTATAATCTACCCCCATTTGACAGAGGACAGCGTCCAGAAGTACTTCATTCAAGAACGGGACAGTCATCGACACTGGTGGTCAACAAAAGAAGGCAAAGATTCAGAGACAAGAGAATCTGAGCCACGAAGCGCATAAGGCTCAGGTGCATCTGAAAAGAAGCTTCAGCACATCATCAGGGTTTAAACCCATGCGCGTCAGCAGTGGAGCTTCGGCGCATCATCAGAGTTTAAACCCATGCGCGTCAGCAGTGGAGCTTCGGCGCATCATCAGGGTTTAAACCCATGTGCGTCAGCAGTGGAGCTTCGGCGCATCATCAGGGTTTAAACCCATATGCGTCATCAATGGAGCTTCGGCGCATCATCAGGGTTTAAACCCATGTGCGTCAGCAGTGGAGCTTCGGCGCATCATCAGGGTTTAAACCCATGCGCGTCGGCGGAAAAACTTCAGCACATCCTCAGGACTCAAGGTCCATGCGCGTCGGCGTACGCGAGTTCTAAAAATGATGGTAAAGAATGATGAAACCTACCAATCACCGCCGGCCGAACGTCGACGGGCGGCCGGAGGACATCACCTACGGCAGCCTCTACAGGCTCTTTCCCTTTGCCTCGTCCTCGGCCAGCACCGCCGCGAGAAGTCTTGGTAGCCATTTCTTGAAAGAAGGAAGTTAGGGTTTTTTAAGGGAAGAACTCTAAAAAAAGAAGGAAGCAAAGAGAGGAAGAACTCTCTCTCTCCGTCCTATGCCTATTTATAGGCCCAGTCGCACGCGTAAATCGATGAAGTGTGGCCTCAGCCGCCGCTTCGGGTTCTGTGAGGAGATAAAGATCATCATTAATCTTTTTGGTTATCGAAGCGTCATCATTTACATTTACTGGGAGGAGCATGCGCCCTGTCACTGATGCGCGGAGTAATTATGCGCCCGAACAGTCATACGCCCCGTAGAAGACGCCACCATGCTTCTTATTCAAAGTATTCCAAAACTTGACAAAAAAAGTTTTAAAAATTTTGAAGGGGGTCTTGTAGAAGCATGGAATTTCAGGACCAGAAATCCTATGCGCCTAATATCACATGCGCTAGGGAGCTCAGATAAAGTACTTGGCACAGTAAAGCATAGACATTAAGATAAGACTTTTATTTTCATATAAAAGTTTGTTATATGTCTCAAAAAGAGCTGTACAAAGGAAAATTTCTACAAAGAAAAGACCCTAAGTCTACAGCTAGGCGCAGCAACCACCATGCGCTCTCAAACAAGCGCATCTCGCCATGCGCTCCCCAGCCAGGCGCATCCCTTCAGCAGCTCAGTTATGTGCATCCTCAGTTATATGCATCCCTTCAGCAGCTCAGTTATGTCCCACCCTTCAGCGTCTCAGTCAGGCACATCATGAAGTCTCAGCATATGCGCCATCAAATGCTTCGACCAAGGAAGCATTTATTGAGAAGAACGAGGGTGGAAATCAACCCTCTAGCTGGAGGAAGAGCTCCCCAAACCAAGGAAGAGGAGAGCACCGCAACCAACCTGCGGCTAAAGGAGCAGCTTTCAACCCAACTAGAATAGGCAACACCCACTCTAGCAGGAGGAGGAGCTCTCCCAAAGCATAAAGAAGATGATTGGGGTACCGTAATTCCGATCTGCGGCTCTTCCAGCATAACGGAGACGTGGCTCAAGCATTCCGATCTTTGGATGCAACATGCACCTTCCGCCTGCCTCAGAAGCCCACGACTCCGACTTTTGGATGTAACAGTCACCTTCAAGTGCATCAACGAAGACCATGCGTCGCATCTTCACCCTCAGGAGCATCTCATCAACAGAATGTGCTCGAGTAAACAAGTTCATTTCGGGAGGACGTGAGAGAACGAGAAGCAAACCCTCTCCATGCCACTATTTATAGGTCGGGCAAATCAAACCCATGCGCCAAGTGGCTGGCTCTCCGAATCCCGTACAATGAATTTGCATTAATGGTGATGAACCTGATGCTTCGAATTCAGCCGAGTCAAGAACGGCTATTTAAAGCACTCGAAGAACGTAATAGTCGGGCCCATAAAGACGTGTCATGCAAAGCGAATGCGCCGGCCAGACCGTGCATTGTCACGACCCGTTACCCAAATTGTTGGACCGGGCAGAGTCATGTCCAGCCTGTGTTTGAGATAAAACGCAGTAAGCTATTCTAGAGATAACAAGATAAGACTAAATGTGCTAACAGTTCTATAAGTGAATAAAAGTCATAAATGCTCCAAACACAAAAGTCGTCTCATATAGTAAAATGTCCAAAGTACAAGTCTGAAATGTAAAACTGGATACATGTTCAGTTATAAAATACGTAGTCTAATACATGACTACACTAAGTATCCCAAACAGCTATGCAAACTAGACGAGTCTCCCCACAGGAACATTCTCGTATGGCAAAGCCGGGTCCTCGGCAGTATCTCCATAATATGTGTCGCAGAGTAACTCCTCCTTAGTAAGGATACCTACAACGTTATCCTGTCAGGACGGGAGCAAGTACTGAATCTAACAAACTAGCATATGAAACATGGAAATGAACATAAGAGGAATAACTGGAAACATGGCATCACATAGTCTATCATGACAAGGACACATATGTCATAGAGACAGATGTATATATAATGTTTAAAACTGTAGCAGGTACGTGATCGGTCAATAGATATACAATGTGATGGGGGCACATAATAAAATATACTTTCGTACAAGTGAAACGGCGACAGATGTACATATGCACAAATCTGCTTTGAGATAAAGCCTACGACAAGGTATACATATAAAATGTCAACCTTGCTCGGTACATACGTACGGAGATGGAGGTATGATCACGTATGCTACTAACAGTTTCCCCATAACCCAGATTCTAATCATGTGAGAGATATAGAAAGATTGTTCTAAGCATGGAAGTAACTGAAAGTACAATATGTGAATATCTAACTTGCTACCCCAAGGATCAGCATTTAACATGGTTGGATTAGCAGTTCATTTAACACTCTCCCCGACCCATCACTCGCCTGAGTTAGGGTTACGGCTAGGGGTTTGGGGAAGAAATGGGGCTGTGGTCGGCGGTGATGGGTTGGGGAGAGTGGTGGTCGACTGAGGGGAGTAAGGGGGGTTTAAATAGGGGGGTTGAGTCGGTCGGGGGGGGGGGGGCGTGCGCTGGCCGGAAATGGCGGGGACAGCCGGGTCGTCGGTCGTCGGTCGTCGGGCAGGGAGTGGGTGAGAGGGAAAATTGGCACTAGGGTCCCTAGGTTTTAGGAAATTACATAATGGTCCTAGCAGTAACCAAATACAAATACAATTTGCATTTCACACTTAAAAACAATTAATTAATTACAAACTAATATTAAAACAATTCTAATTATTACAAAACTATATTAAAACAATTCTAATAATTACAAAATGATATTAAAATATTTTAGAAAAATTGCAAATTGATATTTTAGTATTTAAAACTCATTTAAAATTCATTTAAAAATTCTAGAAAAATTCCTAAAATTCATAATAAATATTTTAAGGCTACAAATGACATTAATAATTAATTAACACTAATTAAATAATTTTTGAAAAACAGGGGCTTACAAGTCTTTCCTCCTTGAAAAATTTCGTCCTCGAAATTCACAAGGATTGAAGACCCTACAATATTCTAACATAGCAAGCAATGCAACAAATGACTAAGGCTATGATCGAAACTAACCTCTAAGGTATCAAGCGGGAACGGGTGGTTCCCTCGCAGCGGTTGGATCGAACATGTAAGGGTATCTCTCCCTCATGTCCGACTCCCTCTCCCAAGTAGATTCACCTGGAGAGTGACGGCTCCAAGCTACTCGTACTAAGGGTATAACCTTGTTCCTCAGCCTCTTCTCTCTCCTGTCTAATATCTCCACAGGCTGCTCAGAAATTGTAAGGCTCGGTCCGACCTCCAACTCTGAATGATCTAGCACATGGCTGGGGTCTGGAACATATCTCCTCAGCTGAGATACATGAAAGACATCGTAAACTCCTGCTAGGTTGGGTAGAAGTGCAACCCTGTAAGCTACCTCTCCAATCCTGCCAAGTACCTCGAACGGCCCGATGTATCTGGGGCTCAGCTTCCCTCCTCGTCCAAACCGAATCGTCCCTCTAGTAGGTGATATCTTCACTAGCACCATATCACCGTCTGCGAACTCCATCGGTCTACGACTAGCATCAGCCCAGTGTTTCTGCCTGTCCTGGGCTACTCTGAGCCTGTCTCTGATCATCCCGACTTTCTCTACTGCATCCGTGATCATCTCTGGCCCAAGCATAACTCTGTCTCACACATCATCCCAAAAGAGCGGTGTACGGCATCGTCGTCCATATAGCGCCTCGAAAGGAGATATACCGATACTGGCTTGGTAGCTGTTATTGTATGAAAACTCTACCAAGTACAGATGGCTCTCCCATGATCCTCCAAAGTCTAGCACGCAGGTCCTCAACATATCCTCCAGTGTCTGTATCGTCCTCTCGGACTGCCCATCTGTCTGCGGGTGGTACGCCATACTGAACTTGAGCCTACTGCCCAACTCCTCCTATAAGCTCCTCCAGTAGTGGGATGTGAATCTTCTGTCTCTGTCCGACATGATGCTCACTGGCACTCCGTATAGGCGAACTATCTGCTGCATGTATAGCTCCGCCAACTTCTCGGTGAAAAGCCCCACCTTGAAGGGTATGAAGTGCGCACATTTCGTCAGCCTGTCCACGATGACCCAAATGACATCCTTTCCTCCTTGGGAACGAGGAAGTCCTGAGATGAAGTCCATCGTAATATGTTCCTACTTCCACTCGGGAATGGATAACGGCTGCAACAAACCAGCTGGCCTCTGGCGCTCCGCCTTGACCTGCTGGCAATCTAGGCATCTCGAGATAAAACGTGATACATCCCTCTTCATCCCGTGCCACCAAAGATGTTCCCACAAGTCACGGTACATCTTGTTAGCACCAGGGTAAATAGAATATCTCGATCGGTGCATCTCCTGTAAGACTGCCTCTACTAGCTCTCCCTTCGGTACGCACAATCGGCTGCCATGCCTCAAGGATCCATCCTCTGCTATAGTGAAGTCATCCAGCAATCCAGCTAAAGTCTGGGCTCGAAGTCTGCAAAGGCTCTCATCTGTAGACTGTGTCTCCCGGATCTGCTCCATCAAACCTGACTGAATGTCAAACGCCATCATCTGTATCACTGATCCTGGCCGAACTAGCTCGATACCGAGCTTCTCTAAATCCTCCCGTAAATGCCGATCAATCATCAGATACCATGCCATCGGATGCCTGTTCAGCACATCCGCCACCATATTTGCCTTCCCGGGATGATACTGTAAATCGATGTCGAAGTCTTTCATCAACTCCAACCATCGTCTTTGCCTCATGTTCAGCTCTTTCTGCGTGAACACATACTTCAAGCTTTTGTGGTCAGTAAAGATTTCCACACGCTCTCCGTATAAGTAATATTTCCATAACTTGAGTGCAAAGATCACCGCAGCTAACTCTAGGTCATGGGTAGGATAATTCCTCTCATGAGTCCGCAATTGCCTAGATGCATAAGCAATCACTTTCTCAAGCTGCTGTAGGACACATCCTAGCCCCTTCCCAGAAGCATCGCTGTATGTGGTGAGACCTCCAGAACCTGAAGGTAATGTCAGAACTGGAGCGGTCGTCAGCCTCCTCTTCAGCTCCTCAAATGCTGCCTGGCAGTCCTCTGACCAGATGTACTCTGCGTCCTTCCGTGTCAGCTTCGTCATGGGTTCAGCTATCCTAGCAAAGTCCTGGACGAACTTTCTATAATAGCCTGCTAAACCCAAAAAGCTCCTGATCTCTGAAACTGACGTCGGAGCCTTCCATGTCTCAACTGCAGCAATCTTCCTGGGATCCACCGAGATTCCATCTCCAGTAACTACATGGCCAAGAAACTACACTTGGTCTAAAAAGAACTCGCACTTCGACAATTTGGCAAACAATCTCTCCTGCCTCAGAATCCCCAAAACTATCCGCAAGTGCTCTGCATGCTCCTCCGGCGTCTTCGAGTATATCAGGATGTCGTCGATAAATACTACGACGAACTTATCCAGATACTGGTGGAATATCTTATTCATCAAATTTATAAAGACAGCTGGCGTATTTGTGAGACCAAATGGCATCACCAGAAACTCGTACTACCCGTACTTCGTGTTGAACGCCGTCTTCTGGATGTCTGTTACCCTGACCTTCACCTGGTGGTACCCGAATCTCAAGTCTATCCTGGAAAACACCTTCGCCCTGCTCAACTGGTCGAACAAATCATCTATCCTGGGTAGAGGATATTTGTTCTTGATGGTGATGGCATTCAACGCCCGGTAGTCAATACACAACCGGACTGTACCATCCTTCTTAGGCATAAAGAGCACTGGTGCTCCCCATGGAGAAGCACTGGATCGAATGAAACCCTTTTTCAACAGGTCATCAATCTGCTCTTTCATCTCTATGGCCTCCTTGGGATTCACTCTATAGCAAGCCCGGGATACTGGTGATGAATCCGGTACTAAATCTATAGTGAACTCCACATCTCTGTCAGACGGAAGCCCTGGAAGATCCTCTGGGAATACATCCATAAACTCCCTAATGATAGGGTGTGGCGGTGCTACGTCCCCAACTGTCGTACAACAGTTCGGCTCTAGGCTGATCTTCGGCCCTGTCCTCCTGACACTGAATGGTGCTGTGCCTGGGGGACTGAACAAAATACTATCCTCATGACAATCTATAGATGCATGGGCATAGCTAAGCCAGTCCATCCCCAATATGATATCATAACCGGGGAGTGGCATCACAAAGAATCGTCCCCTAAACTCTCTCCCGGCTATAAAAATAGAACATCTATAGATAGCTCTAATAGGCACTGGTCCTCCTCCCGTCATCACTCTACTAATCTCCGCAGTAGGTGTAGCTACTAGATGGTGTTTATGCATAAACTCTAATGACAGGAAGCTATGAGATGCACCAGAATCAAACAAGCATAGAGCTAGAAAAGTATGCAAATAAACATGACCTGTGATGACGTCAGCTAAGTAATCTGGCTCCGAAACCTGCTCCTGCTCCGGCTCAAGGGCCAGGCTATAAACCTTCTCCTGAGGTCCCTTCTGCTGCTGCAGATGCTGCCCAAACCTCTGCTGCTGGATCGAAAGCAGTCCTCTAGTCTTCGCTACTGGGCACTCTCGCAGCTGATGGGTGGGAGACCCACAAGCTAGACACTGCTTCAACCTCTTCCTGCAGATGGAGTAGTCGTGCCCGGGTCTTCTGCAGAAAGAACATATAGCTCCCCTCTGCTGCTGGTGCTGATGTCGGGGTCCCGGGGCTCTAACTGGCGGGGTCTGATGATGTGGTGTAGGGGGACGGTAAGTCTGCTGGTGCGGCATCGGTGCTCTCTGCTGGAAAGCCTGACGCTTGGACGGTCCTTCATGATGTACAGAAGCCGGCCTCTTGTTAGACAGAAGACGCTCCTCAATGCTCCAGGCCAACTCTAGGCTCTGGTAGTAGTCAGTCATACCATTCGCCACTATAAGAATGCCGATGTCTGGAACTAGACCATGGCAAAACCTACGGGTCATCTCCTCTGGATCTGCAACCAGACTAGGAGCGAAACGGCTCAGGCGACTAATCTCTGCCGCATACTCGTCAACAGAACGGTTCCCCTGCTGGATGTTCTGGAATCGTAGCCCCATGGCTACTCTAGCAGTGGTCGAGAAGAATTTCTTCTTGAACTGGGTCTTGAACTGATCCCAAGTGGCTCTCCCTCTCGCAAACAACGGCTCATTTCGGAACCAGACTCCTGCCAAGTCTATCAGCAGAAATCCTGCTGCCTCGACCTGGAGGTCACCTGGCATCCTAACTCCAAGGATCTTCCTCTCTACCGAGTCTAGCCAGTCATCTGCTACTACTATACCCTCAGTCCCTGAGAACTCCTTGGGATTCAGACCCATGAAGTCCTTGATCGTCCCCGCTCTCTGCCGTGGCTCTACAGGTGGTGGGACCACGGTACGTTCCTCAGAACGTTTCATGCTCTGGCAGAGTAGGGTAGTCTGCTCCTGATGGGTTGTTAGGAACCCCTGGATCATAGTGAGCAGTTGGTTCCCGTCGAGTATACCGGAAGCCTGGGTAGGTATAGTGATAGAGGGTAGTAAAAGTATCAGGGGCTGCTGGGACTGTGATGTGGAAGGTGGTGGAGGCATCTGGGTTTGTGGATCTGTGGAGTAGAAGAATATGGTAGGTGGGGGTGGGGGTGTATCAGTCAACTGGTCAGCTGACTGGATATGGAGTGCACCATTCTCAGGTGTAACAGACTGGAATGAACGAGTAAGCACCATCTAATTACAATAAAAAGGACTTATAAGGACTTGTTCAAAGTAAGCAATCATAGGCAAGAAAATCTAATTATAATAGCAAGCATGTGATGTTTTCCTATGTTGCAATCCTAGCATTCCTCTAGGTGTTCTAAGCGTCATTCCTAATGTTGTCTAATTACTTTAAGTTCCTAATTGCAGGCATGCTTGGTACAATAACGTAACCAAACAATTTAGTCTCGACCTGCATGGGCCACCACTAAAAACATGTCACGACCCATTGCCCAAATTGTTGGGCCGGGCCGAGTCATGTCCAGCCTGCGTTTGGGATAAAACACAGTAAGCTGTTCTAGAGATAACAAGATAAGACTAAATGTGCTAACAGTTCTATAAGTGAATAAAAGTCATAAATGCTCCAAACACAAAAGTCGTCTCATATAGTAAAATGTCTAAAGTACAAGTCTGAAATGTAAACCTGGATACATGTCCAGTTACAAAATACGTAGTCTAATACATGACTACACTAGGTATCCCAAACAGCTATACAAACTAGATGAGTCTTCCCGCAGGAACATCCTCGTATGGCAAAGTCGGGTCCTCGGCAGTATCTCCATAATATGTGTCGCAGAGTAACTCCTCCTCAGTAAGGATACCTACAACGTTATCCTGTCAGGACGGGAGCAAGTACTGAATCTAACAAACTAGCATATGAAACATGGAAATGAACATAAGAGGAATAACTGGAAACATGGCATCACATAGTCTATCATGGCAAGGACACATATGTCATAGAGACAGATGTATATGTAATGTTTAAAACTGTAGCAGGTACGTGATCGGTCAATAGATGTACAATGTGCTGGGGGCACATAATGAAATGTACTTCCGTACAAGTGAAACGACGATAGATGTACATATGCACAAATCTGCTTTGAGATAAAGCCTACGACAAGGTATACATATAAAATGTCAACCTTGCTCGGTACATACGTACGGAGATGGGGGTATGATCACGTATGCTACTAATAGTTTCCCCATAACCCAGATTCTAATCATGTGAGAGATATATAAAGATTGTTCTAAGCATGGAAGTAACTGAAAGTACAATATGTGAATATCTAACTTGCTACCCCAAGGATCAGCATTTAACATGGTTGGATTAGCAGTTCATTTATGTAACAGTATGTAAAGTTTGTAGAAAGTACTTGCCTCTAGTAAAGCAAAGCAAAACAAGCTGCGATAAAAGTGCTATAGATGTCTGGTAACTCGTCACTGTAGAAATAAATACATAAACTTAGTTTTTACACTAAGCTAAAACACTAGGACACTAATTGGTGAAACACGACTTGTGACTGGACACCTAACCAAAATGATGACTTTAGCATAGGAGACCAATGTGGGGTGACACACTACTTTAACTAACTTTCTAGGATCTTTACACTAGTGAGGGGTGAGGTTCAATACGGCTAAAACTCAAAGTAGCACAAAAGTTACAAGTCGTAATTAATCAATAAATAAATCAAATGATCATTGTGTTTCAACAATTTTTAAGATAGTCAAAATGCTTAATTTTACATAAAATAAAGTACTATAATGATCCTTGTTAATTATAGAAATTTATTATAATTTTTCTGGAATTTATTAACCAGTACAAGTATTTTATAAAAATCAGTTTTCCTAACTATACAGAAAATGAGTTTTGGTTTCATATGCCAAACTAGTGGCAAAACTGCAAATTAAATACTATAAAAATTATACTAAATTAGCTAAATTAACATAGTATCTAAATACTATTTTTCCAGAATTTTAACAGTACTTTAAGTATTTTTAGAAATTCAAAAACAACATTGCACACAATTAAAATTAAAATAATTAATTATCTGCGTATTTTGTCCATGTATATAATTTGAACCAAAGTTCAAATACAGGACCCAAGGCCATGAATCAAGTCCAATATGACTTGTACAGGTCTTGAATGTGTGAGAACACATTTGGACCCAAAAACCCATGCTAGGCTTGGACACCAAATGGTTGCAGTAATTTAAATATACTAAAATACAAATTGGTAAAAGTGCAAAATAAATATTAATATTTTAATAAGGTAAAATTATACATAGTGGAAATGTACATACATATGCTAAAAATACATAGATATATATATATATAAGAAAATACTTAATTTATAGAGTATATATATATATATATATATATATATATATATATATATATATATATATATATATATATATATATATATATATATATATATTTTTTATAGAGTATATATATATATATATATATATATATATATATATATATATATATATATATATATATATATATATATATATATATATATATATATTTATATATATATATATATATATATATACAAATATTGTATACATATATATATTTTTTTTTGTATATATATATTATTATATATATACTATTATATATGTATACATATATATAATAGTATATATATAATAATATATATATACACATGAAAATATATACATATATACATATATGTATATAAATACAAATATATATATAAAAATTTACTAACTATAAAAATATATATACATATATAAAAATACTGCCTATATACAGTATATACATATATATATATACAAATATATGTATATACATATATATATAAATATATATATAAATAACAGGAAAAAAAAGAAAAAGGAAAAAAAAGAAATAAACACAGCAGCACAGGGGCTCGAACTCGACCCACTGCGCGGGGGGGGGGGGTTTGACTGGGTCGGGCTGGCCAGGGGGTCAGCCCGCTGGGTGTGTTAGGATTAGGTTTAGGTTAGTTTTATTTAGGTTAGGTTAATTAATATATAAAAAATAATAAAATCAATCCTGTGTCCGGACAGTTAGGGACATAGGAATCTACGTGTCCGTGCTATGTACGACATGTACGAGTGTCTATTTACGTGTCCAAACACTGGACTAGTGTCCCCGTGTCCTGGCGAACCACACACGTGGATTCGAGACACGGACGACACGAAATGAGTCCTGTTACTCACGTGTCCGGGGTCGAAGGAGGGTTTTGTCGAGCGCTGGACGGCGAAGGAGTGGTCGGGGCAGTGGCGCTCCGGTGGCGATCGACTCGCCTTGCTGCGGCGAACACGTCGACGGTAGTGGATGGGGTGGCGACCGTCGTTTGGGGCTGGACGGGGACTCGCCTGAGTTAGGGTTACGGCTAGGGGTTTGGGGAAGAAATGGGGCTTTGGTCGGCGGTGATGGGTCGGGGAGAGTGGTGGTCGACTGAAGGGAGTGAGGGGGTTTAAATAGGGGGGGTTGAGTCGGTCGGGGGGGGGGGGCGTGCGCTGGCCAAAAATGGCGGGGGCAGCCGGGTCGTCGGTCATCGGTCGTCGGGCAGGGAGTGGGTGAGAGGGAAAATTAGCACTAAGGTCCCTAAGTTTTAGAAAATTACATAATGGTCCTAGCAGTAACCAAATGCAAATACAATTTGCATTTCACACTTAAAAACAATTAATTAATTACAAACTAATATTAAAACAATTCTAATTATTACAAAACTAAATTAAAACAATTCTAATAATTATAAAATGATATTAAAACATTTTAGAAAAATTACAAATTGATATTTTAGTATTTAAAACTCATTTAAAATTTATTTAAAAATTCTAGAAAAATTCCTAAAAATTATAATAAATATTTTAAGGCTACAAATGACATTAATAATTAATTAACACTAATTAAATAATTTTTGAAAAATAGGGGCTTACACGTATCGTACTGACGCGCCCAGCTCCCATCAGCCTCATAAGGATGCGCCCCCATGCGTCCCCATGCGCCTAGTGGAACGCCGATCGATGCGCCCACTCAACAACCCATCACCTGTCAAAGAACATTAAATGCTGCAGTCTGACAGAGTTGGCAGCACGTCCCCCGAGGACTGTACGCCTCAGACTTTTTCTCTGATCCCTAAAGACAGAATTAAAGTCACTACTGAAGTCCCGCATGAGCCTCAAAAACCATGCGCCCTGACTAGTTCGTGACTCCTAAAGGTTACGAGTCAGTGCCCAATCCCAGGCGCATCCTATCAGATCACTCCCCACCAAATCCGAGATCTTCGAGCTATGGACCTACGACACGCGTCCTTTGACTTGATTTAGCCTATAAAGGGGTGCTAATCACCTAAGATCTCAGCAACTGAAAGATCTTCTCCGTTGCTACGTGTCAGCTCTGCCACAGCCCACGACAGCAATGAGAAAAGTTCAACTCCTCAATCAGAGCGCATCGTCCATGCGCCTCCATCAGCTATCACCATATGGCATCCCCACAAACAGGTGCATCCTACATATGCGCGCATGAGCAGCCAGCCTGCAGACTATAAATAGAGGGATCATTTTCTTCTTCCACATCCACGGACATACACACACACAGACAGAGACGTCGTACAATCATCAGCAACATATAGAGAGAGGCAGATACAGACACTCAACGTCTTCTTCCTCTCCGCAAGCTCCTGTACCTAGAGCAACCCAGATCTTCAAAGAATCGAGAACCGTCGTCAGATCGTCAACGGAGTCAACGCATTACCACTCGCTCCATCGGCACAAGGGACCCAGATAAACAAAAGTGTACTCCTAGGACTACATCTAAGTCCTATATTGTAACACTATTCTGTTTGTATTAAAATTACATCAAAAGATTTTAATGGCAAACTGTTGGCTATCTGTTGGCAGACTTCTTCTTCTTCTGTTCGCAGAACTGAGAAAAAAAATTGGGTTCGTGGTCCACCTTTTTTGATTGGGGCTCCCGTAAGGAGGACCCCATGAAGCCATGTCGGATGAAACACACAGTGGCTTTTCATCATCAGAGCGATGCAGTCGTCGAAACACGGACTGCCTTTGCGACACTCTCGTTGGTTTGGAGCAGTAACAGTTGATGACAATACTGGTGCACGGATGTACGCCATGAATTGTCGTATCCTTCCTCGCTTTATGCTTATGATTTATCATGTCGCGTAAGTCAGCGGAAGGGAGTTTTGCCTTAAAACCCATGTCGCATGCATCGGCGAGCTTTGTATATGGGTTTGTAAGAAAAGATGGCTCATCCAGACTTAGTTCACGTGCAGGGGCAACCCTCACACCTAAGTTCTATGATGACCTTGAAGACAGCCCCGTGCTATACGCGTTGGGACCTGTCTTTTTGCTATGGGCGCATGGACCCTGGGGTCTGCCTTTGGGCGCATGCTTTCCAGAAGTCTTGTGTCACGACCCGCACCCGCTTTTCGGATACGAGACGTGTCCAAGCTAGCCTACGCCGCAGAGTCGGTGGTAGAACGCTATCAAGCCCGCAAGAAATAAATGCTCAAATACATCACATTTGCTGCTCATTCACATTTCTAAATTTATTACAACATTTACATCACTTAAAATTAAAGAAAATACAAGATTTTACAGTAAATAAAATTGGTACATCTGCTATCTATTTCTAGGTTTGACTTCAGCATACCCAAGCCTTCCCAATGTAAAGAGTGATCGCGGCTAAACCTGAAAATTGTTGGTTTCCAGTCAGGAATGGAATAAGTACACAAACCGACGATAATACAAAACACAATAGAATTAACAAGACATGAAAATAACATATGAGATATGAACGCTAGTAAGAAACTGATGACATAGCACGATAGAGAAGTAAACAAGAAAAAACTAATAAAAGACATCTATCTAGGTGGTGTGAAATATCTGTTTCGACATGTGAACGACTAGGGGGTAAATCCGGCACCTGCACGTGTCGTGTACAGGTGCTATTGTTCAAGAATAGACTCATGGGATAGTTCTGGGTAGTTCACATGTTTACTTAGATATTTTCCCTCCCGACTACTCCGTGTGACGAGCGTGTCAACAAGCATCAAGATATATGTATAAACATGAAATGAAAAGACTACTATGAATCGGAAAGCAATCAGAAAGTGCACTTGCCTGAGGTCCTTAGCTGGAGAAACCAAAATACCATATCACTCGATGAGCCACAATCAGTCAACACATGTAGAAGTCCCCGGATGCTGAAATAAATAGTACTAACATTCTTAGAATAGTTAAATTAGCTAGGATTGCCTGTCCTTAAGTCCAATTCTGGACACAGGGGCAAAACGGTAATTTCGGGCAAATACGATGTCTGCCGTTGGACCCGCTTTGCACCGAAAAGCGTGACAGAGTCAATGGTCTCTAAAGTCGTCAAACTACATATCTATGGATCAAGTTTTTCGATACGAACCCAACCGTATGTCCAAAGTTGGATTCCGGCGGGCCGTGCACAAAATCGCTCGTTGAGTGGGACCGTAGGGCCCACAAAACGACGTCGGATCCAACTGTCTCAGAATTGGACCAAACTTGGAATACAGGACCAGAAAAATAATACGGTCCTGTTGGCGTAAGTTTTGTCTCGATCTGACGAGCGTGCACGAAGTAATTGGGAAATTTGCAACGTACACGATACGGCAAATTTCGACGGATACGTATCAAATTCGTCGCGCACACGCGACCAATTTGAATTCCGTCAAAGCCCACACGACCACGAAGCCGTTACACAGCTTTTGATGCTTTCGGTTCGCGATCACGTCGTCCGGATTGGCGTGACGCACGTCGTGTGGAGCGATTTTCTAGTTTTTAAAACAGGTTTTTGACGAAGTTTACATATGTTTATTTCTCTGTACAAAGAAAACTTCTACAAACTTCCTACTGGAATTTTCTAGCCCTATATGTTGGGTTTAACTTCTGTTTAGAAAGTTTCCTGATTTGAAGGATAGATTGGTGGAAATTTCGATGTGAAGTTGGGTGTTTGGAACTGTTTTACGAACTGTTAAGAAACAGTTTTTTTCGTCGAAGTTCGGGTTCGTTTACGATACATGTATCGCAGAACAAATCAAAATATCTAAAGAGAATTGAAGTGGGTTATATTGTCAACGTACCTGCGAATACGACGTGCAAAACGGTGCGACGAGGCGACAGAAAACTTTACGCAAAGTGGGGCTCTGGGACTGCTGTCGCTGTGCGTTCCGC
This sequence comes from Iris pallida, assembly GCA_029216955.1. Taxonomy (NCBI): domain Eukaryota; kingdom Viridiplantae; phylum Streptophyta; class Magnoliopsida; order Asparagales; family Iridaceae; genus Iris; species Iris pallida. The sequence continues at coordinate 23,237,155 of JANAVB010033820.1, forward strand.
ACTGTTGCGCGCTGTCCCGACGCGCGCGTGCTGGTCCGGCGGCCCGACGGCCCTCTGGCCGGCGACGAGCGACGCCCAGGTCAGGGGTTGGGGCGGCGCGCTCTGCGTTAGGGTTTGTTGGATCGAACTTTTCTCTGTTCGTATATATATATGTGTATTGGTCGGTGTATACTAAGCCGAGGTTTAGGGTCGGCTCGGGAGAGCTACTGCTCCTGGGTTTGTTGGGTGGGCCTGAGCGGCTGGGGTGTTATCCCCCTATGGGCTAGATTGGCTGATACATAAGTTTGTGTTTGCTTATTATTTTTGCTTGGAAGGATCTATATTTCCCGAGCTCTGTGTTCAGTTGCTTGGAAGGATCTATATTCGTTTGTGTGGGGTGCACGTGAAGCTTATAGTTGATGGCAACCAACTACAACTTGCCTAAGCTGATGCATGATTGCATCCATGCATATTGTTGTTGCAGCAACTTGCAACTAAATGAATTGAAATAATAACAATAATATATATTGAAATGAATTGCATTGAATTTCAATTCAGTTCCAACATTCATTTCCTTTCAATTCAATTCACTGCTATACTACATAATAAAATAATAATAATAACAAAGGCCACCACCATTTGCACTTGTTGCTTTAGGCAGTGGTACAAGTCATATTTGTAGGGCAGAGTGTTTGTGATGTACATATTTCTATATATATATAAATACACTTATATATTAATCTCCATAAATCTAAACAAAACTTCTATGTTCTCTATTCCTAGTGTAAGACCCATCCATGTAAATATGTAACATTTACTTGACAAAAATAATATAACCAATAATTATATTATAGACTAAATTCATCTACTAAATAATTATTTATAAAATCTAAAAATCACCATTTACTCAAACAAACAAATAAAAAAAATAATTATTTCAAAATTATTCCGGGAAGGGGAGTTACAAATCTACCCACCTTAAAATAATTTCGTCCTCGAAATTCTAATTCATAAATATTCCTTAAAATTCACAAAGAAGGTCTAACTTAACCTTAATCTCCTCAATTTAATTTTTCCAAAAATATTTTATAACCCCCTCCTAGCCATATAGCCTCCAAGACTTCTACCCACCTTTGGTCACACTACTCCTCAAACTAAAATCTGTACGTCTTCTAACTGGTTGCTAACAATCCTATCAACAAATATCTACTGCATGTGGCATCTATGATTCCTCTCCTATCTACCGAGCAACCCAACTTAACAAGCAACAAACTTACACCAGTGTCTAAGAATATTGATAAACTCTAACGAGCATGACCATTCGTCGTCCCGAAGTAGGAAGGACATGAAAAATGAGAAAGAATAATTAAGAGCAATAGTGAAGTTTAAAGAGAGGTAGGGAATATACAATAATACAGATAGAAAGAGTATTTATGACCCTATAGTCTTGTTCACTAGATTGGGCTACTCTATTCCAGTCAATTGCTAAAAAAAAACTTTCGTTTCTTAGTGGGGTTTGTAATCCTTGCAATACGGAAACTCCATTCTCGAAATTCTAATTCAAACAAGGTTCCAAAATAGAATAGAATTTGAGAAATCAAGATTGTGATATTACTGGGTTCTCTATTTGGACATTAGTCGTTGGTTGGATGAACATTGGGTTTCAATCTATATGGACTAGACAAGATCCCAATGATAAACCATTTCTACTAGGTTAGGGTATTCTAGAATAGGTTTCTATTCAAGGGGATGAACTAGTCACTAGTCGGGTTGGTTAGCTAGGTCCGTAAGCCTGAAATGCGCCTTCAGTGACTTTTGTGTTTAAGTAGCACATGAGGCCTCAATTGGGTGGCACATTAGTGGCATATGCGTAGTGGGCTTCGAGTAGGTCACAACCATATATTGGATCGAATGAATTAAGTCGAGGTTGAGGCTCTAGTGGAAGTCGGGAAGTATACCGGTATTACGGTAAAGGTTATAGTTAGTCCTTTTGTCCTGAAAGTCGTACCATAAAAATAGAGTACAAGAGAACGGGTTTGAGTGGGACATGATATAACTAGATGAAGATGGACTCGTCTAGATCTTACATGTGAAATTTGTTGGAAGATAACAGCTGATCTCGTGCTCCGAATATTAATGGCACAGTCAGGGACACAAAATGATCTAAATGGAAAGTGGGAGTCCATGGGGCACTAACTATCATTCTAATGGAAACTATTTCGATCGATCAGTCATCTTCCTATATCCTAAAATTTTAGGGCTTACAGTCTATCCACCTTAGAGGCTAGGATATGGGGGCAAGATTCCTGTCACAGGGCTGGTCGATGGTAGCTACCCTTGTGTATACTAAAAGCCATAGGGGTACTTTGTATCTATCTAACACTTACGAGTTTTCGTCTTTCCAATCAGCGAAAGACGAAAACAATAAAGAGTTCAAGAGATGTCGCTGAACACAATTACGTGATTTCAAGGGCGAATGTATAATTCAAGAGGAATTGTCAAAGCAGTCGCGGATGAGATCCTAGAGACATCTATGTCTCAATCCACGTAGGATAATTAAATGAAAAGCGAACCAATTGCATCATGGTTGATCAGACCGTAATACAATGATTCTGATTAGACAATATGTTAGCGGACGTCCCCAATAAACATATATCTCGAATCAAGCTCGATAAAAGAGTAAGCTTGTGAAAACTAGGCTGTAATAGCAGCATTGGTCAAGTGAGTCGAAATATAAATATGCAAGATTGTTGAAATGAGGTACAATTGGTTTGAGGTTTGAGAGTATCATATCCTTACATGGTGTTCTTGCCTATACCGTCGTCCCACTATCTTCCTATCTATAAAGCCTTAGTCGATTAATGAGTTATGGACTTCCGAATTCTATATTCTAGGTAAACCTGTTAGTGTCAGCCAATTACCTCGTCAATGGATCACAAGGACCACGGAAGACCAGGTTGGGAGACACACTATTCAACTGGCAGAATAATCACTAGTTTTGGTTTTGGGTCTTAGGGTCATACAGGGCAGTCTCTATTCTCTATAATATCTTAAACTTGTAATCACATATGAACTCATTTAACCGAGAATTACGCCTCACCCGTATACTCTGGTTACGGCAAACCCTTGGTTTCGTGATTCAAATATGATAGGCTATCAGACACTCTACCTATAATGACACAAGGGTACCTAAGGTTTAAAGAAGTCAACGAGAACATAGTTTTAGCAATGTTCTATAACCTATGATCCTCAAAATGATTTCATTTCTATGGGTTATGTCTCGCCAGTGCGCTGCTGGCTGCAGTGAACCCACACTATCCACTCGCAACAATTGGTGACAGTACGCTGCTGTTTAGTCATCGCAGTTATTTAATTACTCTAACTATATTCCTAAGGACATCAAGGAGTTGCTAGGGTTTCAAGCTAGTGGATTATGATAGAGCGTAAACATCTACCTATGAGTCTCAATTCTTAAAGTAAAAAGGTTGACCGGGGAGAAAATAACCGACAACAAGGAAAATAAGAACATCCTAACATTTATTTCATATATATATTTATCAAATGGTTGAGGGAAGGACTGTGAATCCATTCTGACTTGAGATTCGCATATGAATAACAGGATAAGAAATTACAAACCAATTTCTTACAGCAAAATAAAATTTAAAACTGAGCAATTCTAACTTAGGATAAAAGATTTATATCTAATGAAGCAAAAGAAAATTAAACAGTTCATCAAGACCAACGCCTTAATTCTAGGTAAGCCTAACTAATCAAACAAATAGTAAGTCCGCGTTGTGTCACGTTGTCATATCAAAAGAGGTAGTGTGCCTATAAAGATCTGGCAAGCAAACTAAATTTAACAACTCTGTATCCAACTTGTATGGCCTATCAGACACCCTTAACTACCCAACGGTCAATTTTAAACAAGGGACTCCTAGTCCTAGTCATTATCTTAAATCATTTAAATCCTAATTGTGAATGAGCATTTCTTAGGCGCAGGCTCGCAATGGTACGACTAACTTAATTACCATCACGAGTCCGCAATCTTTTGCGAAGACTGACCTGCATGGGCCACCACAAAAACTTGTCACGACCAGCACCAGCTTTCCGGATACGAGACGTGTCCAAGCCAGCCTACGCCGCAGAGTCGGCGGTAGAACGCTGTCAAGTCCGCAAGAAATAAATGCTCAAATACATCACATTTGCTGCTCATTTACATTTCTAAATTTATTACAACATTTACATCACTTAAAATTAAAGAAAATACAAGATTTTACAGTAAATAAAATTGGTACATCTGCTATCTATTTCTAGGTTTGACTTCAGCATACCCAAGCCTTCCCAATGTAAAGAGTGATCGCGGCTAAACCTGAAAATGTTGGTTTCCAGTCAGGAATGGAACAAGTACACAAACCAACGACAATGCAAAACACAATAGAATTAACAAGACATGAAAATAACATATGAGATATGAACGCTAGTAAGAAACTGATGACATAGCACGATAGAGAAGTAAACAAGGAAAAACTAATAAAAGACATCTATCTAGGTGGTGTGAAATATCTGTTTCGACATGTGAACGGCTAGGAGGTAAATCCGGTACCTGCACGTGTCGTGTACAGGTGCTATTGTTCAAGAATAGACTCATGGGATAGTTCTGGGTAGTTCACATGTTTACTTAGATATTTTCCCTCCCGACTACTCCGTGTGACGAGCGTGTCAACAAGCAGCAAGATATATGTATAGACATGAAATGAAAAGACTACTATGAATCGGAAAGCAATCAGAAAGTGCACTTGCCTGAGGTCCTTAGCTGGAGAAACCAAAATACCATATCACTCGATGAGCCACAATCAGTCAACACATGTAGAAGTCCCCGGATGCTGAAATAAATAGTACTAACATTCTCAGAATAGTTAAATTAGCTAGGATTGCCTGTCCTTAAGTCCAATTCTGGACACAGGGGCAAAACGATAATTTCGGGCAAAGACGATGTCCGCCGTTGGACCCGCTTTGCACCGAAAAGCGTGCAAGAGTCAATGGTCTCTAAAGTCGTCAAACTATATGTCTACGGATCCAGTTTTTTGATACGAATCCAACCGTATGTCCAAAGTTGGATTCCGGCGGGCCGTGTACAAAATTGCCCGTTCAGTAGGACCGCGGGGCCCACAAAACGACGTCGGATCCAACTGTCTCAGAATTGGACCAAACTTGGCATACAGGACCAGAAAAATGATATGGTCCTGTTGGCGCAAGTTTCGTCTCGATCTGACGAGCGTGCACGAAGTAATTAGAAAATTTACAACGTGCACGATACGGCAAATTTCGACGGATACGTATCAAATTCGTCGCGCACACGCGACCAATTTGAATTCCGTCAAAGCCCACACGACCACGAAACCGTTACGCAGCTTTCGATGGTTTCGGTTCGCGATCACGTCGTCCGGATTGGCGTGACGCACGTCGTGTGGAGCGATTTTCTAGTTTTTAAAACAGGTTTTTGACGAAGTTTACATGTGTTTATTTCTCTGTACAAAACAAACTTCTACAAACTTTCTACTGGAATTTTCTAGTCCTATATGTTGGGTTTAATTTCTGTTTAGAAAGTTTCCTGATTTGAAGGATAGATTGGTGGGAATTTCGATGTGAAGTTGGGTGTTTGGAACTGTTTTACGAACTATTAAGAAACAGTTTTTTTCGTCGAAGTTCGGGTTCGTTTTACGATCGATGCATGTATCGCAGAACAAATCGAAATATCTAAAGAGAATTGAAGTGGGTTATATTGTCAACGTACCTGCGAAGAAGACGCGCAAAACGGCGCGACGAAGCGACAGAAAACTTTACGCAAAGTGGGGCTCTGGGACTGCTGTCGCTGTGCGTTCCGCACTGTTGCACGCTGTCCCGGCGCGCGCGTGCTGGTCCGGCGGCCCGGCGGCCCTCTGGCCGGCGACGAGCGACGCCCAGGTCGGGGGTTGGGGCGGCGCGCTCTGCGTTAGGGTTTGTTGGATCGAACTTTTCTCTGTTCGTATATATATATGTGTATTGGTCGGTGTATACTAAGCCGAGGTTTAGGGTCGGCTCGGGAGAGCTACTGCTCCTGGGTTTGTTGGGTGGGCCTGAGCGGCTGGGGTGTTATCCCCCTATGGGCTAGATTGGCTGATACATAAGTTTGTGTTTGCTTATTATTTTTGCTTGGAAGGATCTATATTTCCCGAGCTCTGTGTTCAGTTGCTTGGAAGGATCTATATTCGTTTGTGTGGGGTGCACGTGAAGCTTATAGTTGATGGCAACCAACTACAACTTGCCTAAGCTGATGCATGATTGCATCCATGCATATTGTTGTTGCAGCAACTTGCAACTAAATGAATTGAAATAATAACAATAATATATATTGAAATGAATTGCATTGAATTTCAATTCAGTTCCAACATTCATTTCCTTTCAATTCAATTCACTGCTATACTATATAATAAAATAATAATAATAACAGAGGCCACCACCATTTGCACTTGTTGCTTTAGGCAGTGGTACAAGTAATATTTGTAGGGCAGAGTGTTTGTGATGTACATATTTCTATATATATATAAATACACTTATATATTAATCTCCATAAATCTAAACAAAACTTCTATGTTCTCTATTCCTAGTGTAAGATCCATCCATGTAAATATGTAACATTTACTTGACGAAAATAATATAACCAATAATTATATTATAGACTAAATTCATCTACTAAATAATTATTTATAAAATCTAAAAATTACCATTTACTCAAACAAACAAATAAAAAAATAATTATTTCAAAATTATTCCGGGAAGGGGAGTTACATCTTGGCAGCATGCCTGAGCTTCCTGGATGTGGGCACATAGTATGGGTCAGTAGAGCTTGGACGCATAACCCTGGGTGCATAATCTGTCGAAGACAGAAGTCTTCTAGCCAGAGTTATGCGCCCACACACCCACTTGGACGCATAGCTTTGGACGCATGCTTGGTGAAGCAGCACTGTTTTCTTCCAGTTTCGTCTCCTTCGTTTATGAGCCTCGCTGAGTTTGCCCAGAGCATCAAACACTTCGATTCCTGGCATCGTAGCATTTTTCTTTGCCAAGTATCGAGCGTTGAACACTCTATTGTTGATTGTACAATAGAGAAGTCACTGGGCTAGTAGAGCCCGAAATGGTATGCGCCTTCTTCATGTCAGGAGCCTCGGTGGCAGAGCTATGCGCCCACAGAGGAGCTCCATGCGTCCACGTGGAAGGCCTACGCGCCTACGTGACATAGTCCTTCGGTTGCATATCTTCTATGACACTGGCAGGATATGCACCACGAGCCTTCGAAAGCCAAGTCTTGCGAGACTTGTTTGGCTTCACTGATTTTGAGGGAGTAGAGCCGTCTCTCGATAGCATCTCTTTAAACGTCTGCTGATCGAACTTCATGATCAACATCTTCTGAGTGCTTCCCACTTTATCGGTATCGGATTGCGTCACCACCTTCTCGTCAGAGGAAAAGGTAGTCCCGAGCAGAGTCGTCATTTTTGTGGACACAAAAAAGAAGAAGAAGAAGAGACACTATCTTTTCTTATTGGCGCAAGGCACCACAAATCGAGTACGCCTGAGAGATCCTGCGTTGAGGATCCCCGAGTACAAAAAAATTCTGGGAATGGGACGATGGAGATCGAGCGGCAGTTGCTCCTTTACTCCGTTGATACTTCGATTACAAAAGTTGGAGAAAACCTAAGAAAATTGTTAACTCTCGACTCACTGGCAAGAAGTGCAGCAATTTGGCTCATGAAAATGCTCTCCGTTTTGTCCTTTGAAGAGGTATGAGACCCCTTTTTATAGTCGTTTCTGGCTGGAATGATGCTATGCGCCCACATGAGAAAATACACTAATTTTTATGTGGGCGCACAGTCCTACTTTGGGTGCGTAGAGTGTAGGCGCATGCAGACTGCGTGATCGTGGGTTGATCGTGGGGTTGACGTGGCCGCATGCTTCGGTACACGACTGCTCGTGGAGACTGACGTGGCCGTATGCTTCGGTGCACGATTGATCATAGATTTGATCGAGTTGGGGGCTGTCCTGACTTGGGCGCATAGCCTGAAACAGGGCTATGCGCCCCCTTCTGTAGGAGTCCAGAGTGGGCTTATGGGGGCATAGCTTGCTCTGGTGACTTGGGCGCATTGCTTGCTCTGGTGACTTGGGCGCATATAACTTCTCTGGCTTGGACGCATGGTTGTCAAGATTGCTAAAATTTTTATGCTTCTACAATCACCTTTCACCATGTTTTGTACCCTCTTCGACACCAAAAAGACATAAAAGTGGGCTATCAGGTGGTTGATACACCTTGGCTCGTGGGCGCAACTCTGTCGGCCCGAACGTCCACCCAACATTCGATCACCATGATCTTTGGGTGACACCTTCCACGAGCCGCTCTCCATAAATGTTTCATAATTGGCATAAAGATGATTCTTCTTTGGCTAAAATATGCATATTTTGCCTCCTAAAAATGAGCTTCACCAACCTTCAGACTGTTTGTTCCTCTACTACGTTCTCCTTAAACAATCAAGGCTATCCCCTTTTCTCATATATACCAGTATTGTTTCTACCTCCCCACAACTTGCGAAATGCCTCTCCTGACTCTTATCTAGTTCGATAGCACGATCCACCTTCCTTTACAAATGTTTCTCCGCAGGAAACTCTTATGCACTATTCTCGGTCTCGCTCGTAAGTATATCTTTTTCCTCGAATTCTTTCTTTATCTTGAATACCGCCAAGTAGGTCGTCTTATTTTTGCTACCTTTCTCGAGCTGAACGACAAAGATAGTTTTTTTTTTCTTCGATGGCTCACCTCATGCAACACTCACCATGCACAAGCGCTTCTCCACAAAACTTACCATTACCAAGTGTGGCATTGGAATGCCTTCACCGTGATTAGAAAATCTATGCCAAGTATTATCTTGAACTCGTTTAAATCCTCAAATCAACGTACATGAGTTCCAAGCTCAGTGTCTTTATACCAGATTTGGCCTTAATTTCTTTAAGTAAATGCAACACTCCCATGTGCGCTCCAACTTCGTATACTCCTCGTCCTCCACCTTCTTATTTTAGACGACACTGACACTTTTGTTGCTTGTCTGACATTCTCAAGCATAGTGATTCTCTCTACATATGAAGTACGAAACTATCCGTTCGGGTTGGAACTTTTTATGCTTCTTTCCTTCGAAACTGACCATTCTCAGGAGCGTTATCCTTCTCTTCCCCCATCATTCTCCTTAGTGGTCTTTGGCTTAAACTTTGCATTGTTGTTATTCAATCTATTCTAGACAATCCTTCCGGATGTTATCATGATGACTTTCAAGCATGGATCATTTGTCGCTGTAATTCTTGAGCCGCTCACGGTTCTAGTCCATCGAGATAGAACAATAACCGATCCTCCCTGCCCATGATGGATATCATGAACACTAAAGTCAACAATATACTTTTTGACGGTCCTAGGGTGCTTAAGTTTCCGTAATCTCAATTGAGTACAAACCCTTTTCGAATTACCTATGACACGACCACAACATAACATCAACGGTAAAGTAGGATGTGAAGCAGTATTTACCTACTCGGCCACATCTTCGACGCAAAATATCTTAAGATATCTCTCCACGTTCCACAAGATGTTCTCCACTTCTTTGGCATCTCGAACCCTACTAAAGTATTTCGGCTCAGGGATCTTCCTTCTCGGTATCTCCCTACTCGAAGGTCCACCATTTGCAACGGATTATCCAAAATAATAATTATGGTCTTGAGTTCTCCACAACTCTCAATTATAGTTTTTATCTTCTCATAGCCTCGGACATTCCTGTTCAATTCTTTAATATCCGCACAATGTACCTTGAGATTCTCCTCTAGAAAGGATCGTATCTCTTGAATTTGACCCCGAAACATTTCCATGGACGAAGCGACGTTACTCTCTATCCCATCATAGAACTCATCTAACCTTGTGTTGTTTTTCTCTATGAAGTCCATGTGCATCCCTATGTTCCTCGAATCCGTATCAAAGTTCTTGAGGCATTTTACAAGATTGACAAGCGCATGCTCTGCCATTGGCTTCTTGTTCTGGCCCTTTTATTGTTGGTATTAGCCTTTCTCTCTTCTTAGGTGACATGGGCCTCTCTTGGATGTTGGTATGCATCATGGCTCCAATCAAACCTGGATTTGACACCACTTACGATATTCTGCAAGATTGGTAAGGGTATGCTCCATTATAGGCTATCTTTGCTCTTGTCGCTCTTGTTGGTCTTGACGTTCTTTTTCTTATACGATACAAGCCCCTCCTGAACGTTCTCGGATGCTGATATGACATCAATCGACCTTTGTTCTAATACCACTTATCAAGAACATAGTATTTTTACTTACACCTCGATCCGAGCAGTACACAAACTAGCTTCCTCCTCGAAGAACCATTTAAGCCTTTCCAAAATACTTAGCAAGACTGCTAAGACGAGAATGAAAAAATATGAAGAGAGAGAGAGAGAGATTAAAATATTGAAAACTCCTTCACATAAACTAACAACATACTGCTAATATAATGGTTAGGCTGTACTGCTTCATTTGCATGCAATTCAAATTAAAGGATACTATTTCGACAATTAAGATTGTTCATCACTTAGGATAGTGCTAGGGATCCTTTATAAGGGTTTCCATGCCCTAGTATTGACAAGCTTGCGGTTTTAAGGATGCTTTGCAAGAGGATATTTTTGGAGACCATTAAGAAAATCTAGAGAGGGACATTGAAGAAGGAGAGCTCATTGGAGATCTCGTAAGGAGAGAATTTCGTATTATGGTTTGTGTGTGTAATCCTTGTACGATTTTCTTCTTGGTTTATTTAATAAAATTATTTCTTCTCATCTCGTGGACAAGCTCAAATTTGACCGAATCATATATTACGTGTTTGCTCTTGTTGCTATTTATTCGGTTCATTGTGCCTTATTATTTGCTCGTCATTGCTAGGTTATACTTTGTGTATTTTCTACTTGTGTGCACAATAATTGGTATTAGAGCTAAGAGAACTATAAGAGAATTCAAATTCTTAGATATAAGTCAACGGCATGTGATGACATTGGTTCATCCCTATCTTCATAGATAAATATTCTTGAAATAGTTGGCTCATTAATGTTCGTAAGAGACTTTATATTTCAGAATCTCGGAGACTCTTTATATTTGCTCGTTAATCATTGGCTCGTTAATGTTCTATCACATTTATAAGCTATACCATGTTCAGTATTAGTTATAAATGCTTAGGGACGTCGTCTTGTTAACCCCGTTCAACACAAAACTTCCATGTATCCCATTGCGTGTGTTATTAGCATACAAATTAGAGTTTTTTGAGAAGTGAATACTACATCAATAGTCTAGTGGTAGCCTATATTATTTTATATGGCTCGTGCTCAACTCTGGAGTGTTACGGCACCGTCCAATGATGAAAAGCCCATGCCAGAGAAGTCGATACTTTGATACAGAATTGTTTACCATTAGAGTGTCAAACAACATACTAGCAGTACACTTGTACCATAGTTTTTAGCAAGTTCTGAGGTTCTAAAAACCCTTCTCACGGCATAGTGATAATGTACTGTCAGTATACGCTGGGTTGGTGATAGTTCATGTTCTGTGCGGTCATTTCGTATATAGGTCATAGTCTTAGCTATCGATCATTTCTATATATTAAATATATATATAATTGTTCTATGCTAATGAAGCATCTCAACTATCCGTCATTTCTACCTATTATAAAATATTCATTGTATATATTATTTCAACGCTAATGAAGCCATCTTAACACAATATTAAATTGTACAAACTATATTATCTTGAATGGAACATGATCATTACTTTCCGCAGCACAAATCAGTAATTTAATAACTCCAAAACCTTTGTACCCAACTGGTCCTAATAACAGACACTACCGCACGTCCCTTTCAGGCCGGAGCACGCGATATAGGGGTCTGTCCGACACGTGTAGCTCCGTGGGTGGGCGTGTGGTCCCGCGAGCGGGAAGCCAACCAAATTGGCCAAGGCAAATGATCGGTGTACAGCCCACGCCTGACCGGCAGCCGCAACCGACGGGCCCCACAAAATCATCATCCCGTCCGTTGCTGGCCCCACCGCTTCCCACCCCCGCTTCTGCTGCTGCTCTGAAGCTGAGCGACAGCGAGCAGTACTTGGCTTCTCTTTCTCTCTCCTGTAACTACCGAAGGGTCTCGTTCTGTAAAGAAAAGAATGGTAGTCGGTTAGAGGGAGAAAGAAAAGCTCCACCAACCATGAGAGGTCCAGCAGTAGCACTAGCGAGGAAGAATGATTGCTGATACAGCACGAGAGTTCCTTCACTCGCCTCTTATTGGATCATCTCTACTCCTTGTAATGCGGCTTGGAAAGTGTTCGGAAATCAACCGTCCAAGTCGTATGTATCATCCACCATTTATTTTACTAAAAATTTTACTGATAAAAAAAAACTAACTTTTTCGTCTTTTTTACTACCAAATATATATATTTAAAAATAAATCTTAAGAATATTTAAAATTAAATTGAAATTTTAATTCAAAGTAAAAAATTATTAATTTTTTTAAAATTTGTTTAATAAATCTAAATTCAAATATATTTAAATATTTTAACTATATCATAAAAAATATATTTTACGTGCATCACTTGTGTGTGTGTGTGTGTGTGTGTGTGTGTGTGTGTGTGTGTGTGTGTGTGTGTATATATATATATATATATATATATATATATATATATATATATATATATATATATATATTGCAAATGACCTTTAGCTTAGTGGTTAAGGTAGATGCATGCGGTCCAAGTGGTCGAAGTTCCAGCCCCAGTGGAGACGAGTTCGCCACAAAATAAAGCAAACTATCATGTATATATATATATATATATATATATATATATATATATATATATATATATATATATATATATATTCAAAATAAAAGTTTTATTGAAATAGAAACTGGAAAGCATGTTGTTACAAAAAGAGCATCCGCCCACAACTCAAAAGCAAGCCCAATGGCTGCCCAAACAAAATGAGTATACCCACCCAAAAGACACCCCAACAGCAGAAAAGTGCAAAAGACCAAAAAAAGACAACAAGAAAACTAAGCAGCACTAGTCTCCAACCTCCAAACTTTCTTCTTCTGCCGACTGACTTCGTTACTCAATTGTTGCTTCGAAAAAGAATAATCCTCGTACCTATGTTTATTTCTATTCTTTCAAAGGACCCATAGTATAGCTGCCGCCTCCACTCTAGCCTTCTCTCTCCTATTCGAAAGCCACCAGAAATCGATACGAGCTTTAATATCCTTCCCTCCGTTCTCCGCCTTCCATTTCTTGTCTAGGCCGTTCCAGAGTTCCGTGGCGTCCTCCCCCTCAGCCAGGATGTGGCTCAGAGTCTCCTCTGCCCCATTCACACAACAATGACAGCGTGACGCAATGCAAAATCCCATGGTTTTGAGAATATCGTCCGTAGGAAGCTTACCACGTAAAATACGCCACATCAAAATACTCCACTTGATTAGAAAATGTTTACCCCAAATGTTCTCAAACACAGTTACGGGAACGTACCTCTCGCGAGTCACCTCCCAAGCCGACCGGAGAGAGAACAGACCAATAGACGACGCCGACCAGAAAAGCTTATCTTCATTAGCATTAATCGAAACTCCCCTACTTCTGACTGCAGCCACCGCTTCTGCACCGAAAAACCCTTCCAAGCGGTCGAAATCCCATCCCCAGTCATCGGACCAGAGCTCAGCAACCGAGGAAGGGGCCGACCCCTCTGCCAGCAACCTAAGTCGGCCAATCCCAGCCCAGTTCTCCTGGAGTGGGTCACAATCCCCCCTACCGATCTGCATCTGAATGCAGCTCTCCCCTAACTCCCTCCCCGCCAAGAGACGCTTCCAAATGTGCGACGCCTTGCAGTTGGCAATGGCCACTGTTGGGTGCCTTTTCTTACAATATCTTCCCCTCATGAACTTGGACCATAGCGAGTTTTGACTTCTCACTTTCCACCATAGCTTAACTGACAACGCATCGATGACTTTCTTGATTCCACGAATCCCAAGGCCCCCATCCGCGAACGACCTGGCCATGCTCCGCCATCCGGCCCACACCCTCTTCACCCGGCCCTCTGTCTTCCCCCAAAAGAAATCGACGAGCATGCGCTCGATACCTTTAACAACCACTCCCGTCGGGTTGCACGCGGCTAACGTATACATCGCCATGGAACACAATACGTTCTTAATCAATACCAACTTACCTCCAAGAGAAAGGACCGAGTTATGCCAACCCTCAATCCTAGCTTTGATCTTCGAGATGAGCGACTCAAATAGTTCAGCCCGTCTTTGGCCAAATGCCAAAGGACAGCCCAGATACAAGAATGGAGGGGAGTCCGATGGGAAACCAGTGATCGCCTCCAAATCTCTACGCCTCACAGCCGAGAAATCATGGTGGAGGAGAATCTTGCTCTTACCTGCATTAACCCGCTGTCCGGAAGTCCTTTCATACTTCTTGATCACGTCCATCACCATCGACACCGATACTTTGTCTCCAGCAGAAAAAATCAGCACGTCGTCTGCATATGCGAGGTACATCACGATTGGGCAGCCCTTAGAAGAAAAATACCTACCGAAATGCGACCAATCCGCCAAGCTATTTAGACTCCTACTGAAAGCTTCCGCTGCCAAGATGAAGAGCGTAGGGGATAGGGGGTCCCCCTGACGCACCCCCCTCTGAGATTTGAAAAACCCCGCCGCTTCACCGTTCACAAGAGGCGTGAACCAACAATCAGACACAGCTCTGAATATGATGTCCGTCTATGTCTCCGAAAAGCCGAACGCCCTGAACATCCAAATAATGAAGTTCCAATCCAGTCGATCGTATGCTTTCTCCATGTCCAGCTTAATAGCCACTCTCCCTCTCCGTTTTTTAATCCCCATGTAGCTGACCAACTCTTGAGCCATCATGATATTGTCGACGATTTCTCTTCCCCGCACAAACGCGCTTTGCTCTGTCGAAATGATCTTCGGAAGGATGGTCTCCATCCTGTTAGAGATAAGTTTAGAAATGATCTTATTAAAAAAATTACATAAACTTATCGGCCGAAAATCTTTGAAAGACAAGGGGTTGCTAGTCTTAGGGAGCAGCACAAGCAACGTGCTCCCCACAGCCTTGGGAAGGTGAAGGCCCTCAAAGAAGGCCACCACCGCCTCTACGGCGTCCGCTCCCACAATCTCCCAACACGACTGGAAGAACGAACCCGAGAACCCATCAGGGCCGGAAGCGTTGTCCGCCTTCAAAGAGAATACTGTGTTCCTGACTTCTTCGACAGTAGGAGGCTTCTCGAGTGCTGAGTTGTCCTCCTCCGATATGAGCTTCGGGATGGCTTTCAGCAGGTCAGCGTCTTTGTAGATCACCTCCTTCGACAACAAATTGGAATAGAAATCTGTCACTTCATCAAGAATTTTCTTCTGATCCTGCAGAATTTTGCCATCCTTTCCCTCAATTTGGTGGATGTGCAACTGATGCCTCCTGCTTCTAACGTACCCATGAAAATACTTAGTATTCTTATCACCTTCCATGTCCCATCTCATCTTTGCCTTTTGCCTCCAATATTCTTCTTCCGTAGCGATACGACGCTTGAGCAAAGCTTGCGTCCGATGAAGATCTGACCTGTTACCTTCACTCCCGTTCGCCCCGAACTCCAACTCCGCCCACAAAGCAGCGTCCTCGGCCTTCTTCACCTCCTGAAATATGTCTCCATATTCCTCTCTACTCCATATGCCCAGTTCACGCCTGACAGCCTTTAGACGGTTAGCCACCCTCATGAGCGAGTTGGGGTGCTGCTCTATCTCCCAAACTCTGCTCACAGTAGGTAGAAAACTCTGGTTTTTGATCCAAAGATCGAGAAATCTAAATGGCTTCTTAGCGCTAGACTTGTGATGCCTGACCTCCACCAAGAGAGGACTATGACCCGACTCCAAATGATTCAGATGCTTAACCGACGTGCTATACACCACTTCATTCCAAAACGAGTCAACAAGAACTCTATCCAGGCGTGATCTCTGTCTTTTTCTACCCTCTTGATTGTTAGTCCAAGTGAAACATGTGCCCGAGAAAGAGACCTGACTCAGATTAGCTCTGAACAAAAAATTAGAGAAATCGGACATTGACGCCGCAATCGGAGGTAAACCTCCAGCTTTCTCCTCCGAGCACAAGACCGTGTTGAAATCCCCTCCACAGATCCATGGGACCCCCATACTGGACCCCTGAACCTGCAGCAAATTCTCCCACATATTGCGCCTATTTTTTACCGTCTTGCCACCATGGGTAACGGTAAGTCTGAATCTACTAGCCGAACTGCTATCCTCCACCAAAACTGTAAGCGACTGCTCGTTGTCATCTTCAATCTGTAACTTATACCCTTCCCTCGCCATTATCCAAATATCCTTGCAGCCTGTCACTCCATCCTGGAAACCCATCCTAAGCCGAAGAGAGCATTTTCTTCACCTTGATCTTAGGCTCAATGATAGCCGAAATCGCCACTTGATATATCCTACATAACATCTTCACTCTGTTGAATGTTTGTTTGTTGCCGATCCCCCTCACATTCCATATAAGGATTTTAGACATTAATAGGAGATGAGGGAGAATCACTAACATCCATAGCCCCTGCTCTCGGTTTTGAATCTTCAATGTTTGTCTTACTGCTCTTTTTCTTCTTGTTCCTCTTCTTACCAGCTCCTACTGGGACAATCGGCACTGATTCCCTTTCTCTCCCCTGGCCTTTCTCCTCCTGCGTGGCGTCCGTCCCTCCCCCTGCGTTGTTGAGGATAATCTCTATGTTCCCTGCCTGTAGGCTCCGAGACTCCGGTTTGCCACCCTTGTAAGTTTTCCTCATGTTGTCCTCTTCTCCTATCTCCTCCACGATATGCGGTGTCGAGGTATCTTCGTGCCCGGCCCTGCCTTCAGACGTCTGCAAAACTCCTTCAATCCTAGTGCTGGTTCCCGTCGTGTTTGTTGTGTGACTCATCTCCTTCGTCTTCTTGCCTTCGTTGTCTTGATTGCTAAACTCCCCTTCTTCTAATTCGACAGTGGTGATTCTCTCCGGATGCCCAACCACATCAGCTTCTGCGTTGGTCTGCAGAACCTGCACTTCTCATAACCCCTCCTTACTCTGATCTTCAATCAACAGACCTTTGCCCTTTCTCCTCTTTTCATCTCCCACATTAGCCGTTGTGGTAGGAAGAATTACTATCTCCTTCCTTTTGAGACATTTTACAAATAGCTTCCGTGTGTCCCCGATGCCGACACGCCGAACAGTACAGAGGTGTCCTTTCGTACACTATCGCTTGCCAGTAACTCCTGCCTTTGGGAAGAACAATCCTGACTTTTGCATGTAACGGCTTGCTGATGTCTACTTCTACGAGAACTCTCGCTTTGTTCGGTCTTAGCCCCAGCGAAGACACTCTTTCAATGGCTAACGGCATGCGAAACATTCCGCTATGTTGAAGAGAGTGCCTTTAGAAATAAGATGCGGCGGTAGGTCCGGCAACGAGACCCACACCGGCACGAGCGGAGACTCCACGAAGGGAGAAAATTTTGAAGACCATCTAAAAATCCTCACCGGACATTTGGCGATGCTCCAGAGATCCTTCTCCCTCAGCCTTAGGAAATCCGCTTCCACCGTTGGCCTAATAAGGACGTGTTTGTAGTCGATGTGTCCTATTAAGAGATCACCATGAAGGCCGAGACCAGAGAAAGCCATACGAATAGCCGCGAGAGGGGCTTTCCCGTGCGAGAACTTTCCTACAAGTGCCCACTTGAACGGTGCGACCAGTAGAGCTTCGTCCGCCTCATCGAACGCAATAGCCGGGAGACCCTGAAAAAGATGAGGTTTACGGTGGTGGATCTGAGGCGCCCGGTGGATCTGATGGGGCTCGGTGATCTTGCGATCAGCAGCCACAGAAGCATACGATTTCTTCGAGGTATCCGCCAGAGAAGGTGGCAGGGCGCGCGGCTCCCCGGTCGGGGCGGCTGCGTCGGGGGGGGAAGGGGGGAAACGGAGGGATAGGTCACATTTTTTTTCTATATATATATATATATATATATATATATATATATATATATATATATATATATATATATTAAAACCAAACACATCATTCGTATTCGTAAACACAAAATGAAGCAAACATACACTGAGGCAAACTCCCAAAGGAGGCCTCAAGCAAAAAACTATGCATCAAAGAAGTGAGATGTATACCCCCAAAATCACCAACCCCCCCTCCAAAGTCTAACTCTACTCGACCCGGCTACTCTCCCTTCTTACTCTTATAAACACCTGGTATCTCCGAAGCCTTGTGATAGCAATTTCTGCTAGCCATGTTTATCTGTCGACGAATTTTCAATATAAGTTGCCGACAGTCGAATTTGTGCAGTCATTGGCCTATCATATCAATCTGTGCAGTCATCGGCTGACTGATCCAACAACACCATACATTTGCATGACCCACGCAACCTGCAACATGTCTTCTCTGACAGCAGTATGCCTACGAGTGGTGCATGAAATCATCAAAGTACATCGATTCTTATGGGCAGAGAGCTTATGCACAAAGAGCCATGTGTTGATTGCCTCGCGCATATAGCCTCGCGTACAGTGCCTTGCGTTGGCTGAAAAGCATATAATGCCAAGCGCATGCATAACAATACCACGCATAATATGATATGCGCATAATACCATGCATAATAATGTTGTGCATATAATGCCACATGTACATATAATGTCACGCATGTTATGTTGCGCGTATAAATGCCATGCGCATAACTTCAGTCCACAGTCCGAGATGCAAAAGGACCTCATTAGAGCAAGTGACAAAACAAGACTATTCCATGGAGTTTTGATCCCAATCCTCTTAAATAATTACGCCCACAAGCCACATGGGCACCATAGTCCATGTGCACAAATCAATGCAAAGATTAATCAATTATATTGAGATGGACACTTGGAGTTCTTGGCAATGTGGGACTAAACATCTCCTTGAGTGTTGGCTCACCAAAAACCACAACACATTTACCTTTCAATCTTCAAATAGTAGTCTTGGTCACACAAACTGCCCCCTCTACTCGGGGAATCGACCAATTAGTCACAAGTCAAGTTTGAACTTAAGCCAAAGATGAAGTCTATCTTCATCTTTGTAACAGCGCCTATATCAAATAATTCCATAATCATTGTTGTCATTGTCCATATCAAAGTATTCCACAAACATTATTGTCGCTCAAATCAAGTAAAAAAACTAAATCTTTTTTTTCTCAAGCCATGAAAAGTTGACCCATGAAAGATGAATCATTACAAATATCTAACCATTTTATCACATAATTCATAGGAGCACCACCTCAAATAGTATTTCTTTTAAGTGTTTTTTTTGAAGCAAGGTATTTCTTTTAAGTTAGTAGATGTCATTATATACTTATCTTCCTTCATTAGCAAGATGCTTACTACATATCACTCTCAAAACTCTACATATTGCAAAATATCCACAGTCGTAAAGTCTAATCCCCTGGCTCCACATTGATCCTTATCCTTTTTCTCTCTCCATTTTTTTTCTTGAAATACCGTCGAAGAACCTCCGCAGCACCACCTCAGCATGAGCATTAGCACGGATGTTAGTTCCCACAACTATCCCTTTATACATCAGATTTGGTATCCATGTTTGCGATTGTATACTTAGTCAGTCGTCAATCTCATGCTTGTGCACAACAACAATGAGTCTACACTAGCGTCCATATAAAACACCATGTGTCACTCATTGTGCCTTTGCTCAACAATGTCGGCCACTATTCTCGTGATCAATGTTTAAATATTAGCCAGTTCCCTATATATAACCAAGTCAAGTATGATGGAGATAAACTTCTTCGTAGATAATAAAGCACAAGAGAGATGTGTTCTTTTGATGCTAAAACACTACTCAATAGATATACTATGAAGTGGGAATAAAATTTATTGATTTGTTTGATGAAAAGTGTACATAATGATGCTCTTATACAACATATGAATTGACATAAGTTATGTGTTTATGAAATAGACAAGTTACATATAAAGTAGGAAGAAAACTGATGTCACGCCCCAGAACCAGAATACTGGAGAGCGGGGGAATGACTCAGCCAGCTACGTATTACGGGTAGATGAATACCGTATAATACGATCAATGCTGTCTAACCAGACGAGGGGGTACATACTACATAAAGGTCTCACTATGGTCACTTCACATCTATTGTCTCAATCATTCGAACAAGAAACAGTAATAGAGAACATGTAAGATAAAGCAGTAAGGCGTCCCAAACGCTCTGTCAAAATATTCTTGATATCTGGCTTTACAAAACATAGCCAGATCTGATGTAGCAAAAATATACACAATTGTTATCAGCTGCAGTCTGACTTTAGTTACAATCATGTAAAAGTAAGTACAAGACGATCCGACTAACATGTCGGTGCCAAACGGCAAAGTATAAGGTAAATAACAAAACGAGCGGGGAAGTAAGAAACCCACTCGAGTCCTCCTGCGATCATCCCTCTAGTGTTGACCATCTTGGAGGTAGAAGTAAGTTGAGTCCTCGGGAACCGGCTCTAAATCTGGCCATACAAAACCAGAGAGGTTAGACCTCTAATAGCAAGTACCGCAAGGAAGCACGATCTGAGGTATTAAACCAGTAAATAAGAGAAAATAATAGATCTCTGCTCGCTACTGGGATTCACGTGACATCATGACACTTCGAACCAACCTCCCAACCAAACAAGGACAGAAGTTGGCCCGTCATGTCATGATGCTCTGATCATCTCAGTTAGTTAACAGAGTAGGTACAGTACACAAACAAATCAACTTAAACGGCCATCCAACTCCTACGGCTTACTACTGTGAGTCCCAAGTTATCCTGGAATTATGCAATAAGGATTTCTCAGTTCTTACTATGGACAAGCAAGGCTAGTCTATCCAATCAATCAATTGCGCCAATCATGAATTAGACGAGTCCCAGCGGGACGCCCGTCATCAATATACAATATACAATAATATAAGCAGATATCGCTCCCTGTCCGTGTGGCAGATTTACAGTATCTGTGGGAACCAGCCGGCCTGTTGGGCACTAATAGTCCCAAAGAGGGCTACCATGTAAGAACTCGGAAATCCATTCTCTCCATGCAATCATTATTTTATTTAACTTAGTAGCTTCTAGGTTAAATGAAATTCCATGCCGTGGATCATGGTCATTCAAATGAGTACTCTCGTACGGGGTACGATATGCATTTCTACAACGATACCAGTGCGGTTAGGTTGTAGGTCTTACATAGCGTAATGCAACAATCAAAACTAACCACGGGATAATCATGCCTTGACCATAAAGTACACATGCTGCTTTCGTAATAATAAATAAATAAATTGTAGCCTGCATGTATCTATATGTCAATATTTAGGATTGGCCAATCGATTGCAAATATGAACGTGTCTTATTCCATTTAATTCAATAAGACGACTAGCCAGTCTCTTAGTTCCATCTAGGAACGCATGATCAATAATTAATCAAGATAACAATCAATGTTAATTAATGCCAATTCGGGAAATAAAATGGAGAAATAAATAATGATTGGAAAATAAATAATCTCATGCGCTGTGAAAAATGATTGGGAAATAAATAAACTCATGCGCTTGAGGAATGCTGTGGAAAATAAATAAACTCATGCGCTGTGGGAAGTGATTGGGAAATAAATAAATTCATGCGCCTGAGGAAGGTGGCTGTGAGAAATAAATAAACTCAGGGAAGCTGTGGGAAATAAATAAACTCATGCGCCTGAGGGAATCTGTGGAAAATAAATAAACTCATGCGCCTGAGGGAAAGGATTGAGAAATAAATAAACTCATGCGCCTTGGCTGTGGGAAGTGATTGGGAAATAAATAAATTCATGCGCCTTTGTTGTGAGAAGTGATTGGAAAATAAATAACTCATGCGCCTTGGCTGTGGAAAGTGATTGAAAAATAAATAACTCATGCGCCTTGGCTGTGGGAAGTGATTGGAAAATAAATAACTCATGCGCCTTGGCTATGGGAAGTGATTGGAAAATAAATAACTCATGCGCCTTGGCTGTGGGAAGCGATTGGAAAATAAATAGATTCATGTGCCTTGGCTGTGGGAAGTGATTGGGAAATAAATAACTCATGCGCCTTGGCTGTGGGAAGTGATTGGGAAATAAATAACTCATGCGCCTTGGCTGTGGGAAGTGATTGGGAAATAAATAATTCATGCGCCTTGGCTGTGGGAAGTGATTGGGAAATAAATAACTCATGCGCCTTGGCTGTGGGAAGTGATTGGGAAATAAATAACTCATGCGCCTTGGCTGTGGGAAGCGATTGGGAAATAAATAACTCATGCGCCTTGGCTGTGGGAAGTGATTGATTTGATGCGCTGTGGGAAATAAATCTCATGCGCTTGAGGAATGAAGATTTGGTGCGCTGTGGGAATAAAGATTTCCATGCGCTTGAGGAATGAAGATTTGGTGCGCTGTGGGAATAAAGATTTCCATGCGCTTGAGGAATGAAGATTTGATGCGGCTGGGACTGTTCTTCTTCTCCGAATTTTCTGAGAACAGAACCATGGGAACCATGGAAGCCATTGCTTCCAAGCTTCATAAATCCTTCATCCCAAGCCCAAATATGGACTTCCATAGGTCAAAATTGGGTAAAACGAAATTCTCTACAATATAGAACCATCGAAACTTGAAGATAACAAGGTTTACTAGATCAAAAACTAAGAAATCCGAAAATGTATCAAACTTAGATCTATAACAAATAAGCCATGGAAATTGAAAATACTAAGTACTAAAGAGACTTAGAATCAAATGAGGAAGATGATGGAACAATAATAATGGGGATCCATCATCAAGCAAGTTGGCACTTGCCTATCTCTTCTAGGTTGGTGGGAGAGTTATGAGGAAGAAGAAGTGAAATGGAAAGAAGTAATGAAGAGAGAGAAATGGTTTTGGGCTTTAAATGAAGGGGTGGTGGTAGGTGGGAGTATTGGGCCGGATCCAATGGGTTCATCCAAGGCCAACCCGCAAGCAAAGCAAAGAGGTAAAAGCCGAAAATAAATGCAGGAATAAAAGCAGGAAATAAAGTGCAGAAATAAAATTACAGGAAATAAATTAACATGAAAATTTAAAGAGCAGATTAATTAACTAACATAAATTTACAGAAATTTAAATACAGAATAATACATGGTAACTATTAAATAAATACGTATTCTGGGAACGGGAAGGGACATCTCTAAAACCTTGTCACGCCCCAGAACCAGAATACTGGAGAGCGGGGGAATGACTCAGCCAGCTACGTATTACGGGTAGATGAATACCGTATAATACGATCAATGCTGTCTAACCAGACGAGGGGGTGCATACTACATAAAGGTCTCACTATGGTCACTTCACATCTATTGTCTCAATCATTCGAACAAGAAACAGTAATAGAGAACATGTAAGATAAAGCAGTAAGGCGTCCCAAACGCTCTGTCAAAATATTCTTGATATCTGGCTTTACAAAACATAGCCAGATCTGATGTAGCAAAAATATACACAATTGTTATCAGCTGCAGTCTGACTTTAGTTACAATCATATAAAAGTAAGTACAAGACGATCCGACTAACATGTCGGTGCCAAACGGCAAAGTATAAGGTAAATAACAAAACGAGCGGGGAAGTAAGAAACCCACTCGAGTCCTCCTGCGATCATCCCTCTAGTGTTGACCATCTTGGAGGTAGAAGTAAGTGGAGTCCTCGGGAACCGGCTCTAAATCTGGCCATGCAAAACCAGAGAGGTTAGACCTCTAATAGCAAGTACCGCAAGGAAGCACGATCTGAGGCATTAAACCAGTAAATAAGAGAAAATAATAGATCTCTGCTCGCTACTGGGATTCACGTGACATCACGACACTTCGAACCAACCTCCCAACCAAACAAGGACAGAAGTTGGCCCGTCATGTCATGATGCTCTGATCATCTCAGTTAGTTAACAGAGTAGGTACAGTACACAAACAAATCAACTTAAACGGCCATCCAACTCCTACGGCTTACTACTGTGAGTCCCAAGTTATCCTGGAATTATGCAATAAGAATTTCTCAGTTCTTACTATGGACAAGCAAGGCTAGTCTATCCAATCAATCAATTGTGCCAATCATGAATTAGACGAGTCCCAGCGGGACGCCCGTCATCAATATACAATATACAATAATATAAGCAGATACCGCTCCCTGTCCGTGTGGCAGATTTGCAGTATCTGTGGGAACCAGCCGGCCTGTTGGGCACTAATAGTCCCAAAGAGGGCTGACATGTAAGAACTCGGAAATCCATTCTCTCCATGCAATCATTATTTTATTTAACTTAGTAGCTTCTAGGTTAAATGAAATTCCATGCCGTGGATCATGGTCATTCAAATGAGTACTCTCGTACGGGGTACGATATGCATTTCTACAACGATACCAGTGCGGTTAGGTTGTAGGTCTTACATAGCGTAATGCAACAATCAAAACTAACTACGGGATAATCATGCCTTGACCATAAAGTACACATGCTGCTTTCGTAACAATAAATAAATAAATTGTAGCCTGCATGTATCTATATGTCAATATTTGGGATTGGCCAATCGATTGCAAATATGAACGTGTCTTATTCCATTTAATTCAATAAGACGACTAGCCAGTCTCTTAGTTCCATCTAGGAACGCATGATCAATAATTAATCAAGATAACAATCAATGTTAATTAATGCCAATTCGGGAAATAAAATGGAGAAATAAATAATGATTGGGAAATAAATAATCTCATGCGCTGTGAAAAATGATTGGAAAATAAATAAACTCATGCGCCTGAGGAATGCTGTGGGAAATAAATAAACTCATGCGCTGTGGGAAGTGATTGGAAAATAAATAAATTCATGCGCCTTGGTTGTGAGAAGTGATTGGGAAATAAATAACTCATGCGCCTTGGCTATGGGAAGTGATTGGAAAATAAATAACTCATGCGCCTTGGCTGTGGGAAGTGATTGGGAAATAAATAACTCATGCGCCTTGGCTGTGGGAAGTGATTGGGAAATAAATAACTCATGCGCCTTGGCTGTGGTAAGCGATTGGGAAATAAATAGATTCATGCGCCTTGGCTGTGAGAAGTGATTGGGAAATAAATAACTCATGCGCCTTGGCTGTGGGAAGTGATTGGAAAATAAATAACTCATGCGCCTTGGCTGTGGGAAGTGATTGGGAAATAAATAATTCATGCGCCTTGGCTGTGGGAAGTGATTGATTTGATGCGCTGTGGGAAATAAATCTCATGCGCTTGAGGAATGAAGATTTGGTGCACTGTGGGAATAAAGATTTCCATGCGCTTGAGGAATGAAGATTTGGTGCGCTGTGGGAATAAAGATTTCCATGCGCTTGAGAAATGAAGATTTGATGCGCTGTAGGAATAAAGATTTCCATGCGCTTGAAGAATGAAGATTTGGTGCGCTGTGGGAATAAAGATTTCCATGCGCTTGAGGAATGAAGATTTGGTGCGCTGTGGGAATAAAGATTTCCATGCGCTTGAGGAATGAAGATTTGATGCGGCTGGGACTGTTCTTCTTCTCCGAATTTTCTGAGAACAGAACCATGGGAACCATGGAAGCCATTGCTTCCAAGCTTCATAAATCCTTCATCCCAAGCCCAAATATGGACTTTCATAGGTCAAAATTGGGTAGAACGAAATTCTCTACAACATGGAACCATCGAAACTTGAAGATAATAAGGTTTACTAGATCAAAAACTAAGAAATCTGAAAATGTATCAAACTTAGATCTACAACAAATAAGCCATGGAAATTGAAAATGCTAAGTACTAAAGAGACTTAGAATCAAATGAGGAAGATGATGGAACAATAATAATGGGGATCCATCATCAACAAGTTGGCACTTGCCTATCTCTTCTAGGTTGGTGGGAGAGTTATGAGGAAGAAGAAGTGAAATGAAAAGAAGTAATGAAGAGAGAGAAATGGTTTTGGGCTTTAAATGAAGGGGTGGTGGTAGGTGGGAGTATTGGGCCGGATCCAATGGGTTCATCCAAGGCCAACCCGCAAGCAAAGCAAAGAGATAAAAGCCGAAAATAAATGCAGAAATAAAAGCAGGAAATAAAGTGCAGAAATAAAATTGCAGGAAATAAATTAACATGAAAATTTAAAGAGCAGATTAATTAACTAACATAAATTTACAGAAATTTAAATATAGAATAATACATGGTAACTATTAAATAAATACGTATTCTGGGAACGGGAAGTGACATCTCTACCCTCCTTAGAAAAATTCCGTCCTCGGAATTTCAGATCTAAGCATGATAGAAATATCAAAGCTAAACTAATCTAAGTATAAACAATTGAGTAAGCAATCATTCTACAATGATAATAACAAGTAATGTATCTACATCTAACAATCTACAACATTAAGTAATTCTACTCATAAGGTGACAAGCATGAGGAGTTAAGACAATCAAGGTATACAGAAGGAAATATACCTTGTGAGTCAAACAGGTGCGGATACCGTGATCGGATTTCATCCTCACGTTCCCACGTTGACTCCCCTAAAGAGTGATGACCCCAAGCGACCCGGACAAGGTTAATTGTTCGGTTCTTGAGTATCTTCTCTCTTCGGTCCAAAATAGACACAGGCTGTTCCTCGTAAGACAGGTTGGTACCAACAACCAGCTCAGAATGATCAAGGACATGGCTTGGGTCCGATACATACCTTCGCAACTGAGATACATGAAATACGTCATGCACCTCTCGTAACGAAGGTGGAAGGGATAAACGATAAGCAACATCGCCTACCCTCTCAAGGATAACAAACGGGCCCACGTATCGGGGACTCAACTTTCCGCGAATGCCAAATCTAATGACCCCACGGGTAGGTGAGATCCGCAAGAATACGTGGTCCCCAACAGAAAATTCTAGCGGCCTACGATGCTGGTCTGCCCAATGACGATGCCGATCCTGCGCAACTCGAAGTCGCTCTCTAATTCCTTTAATCACTTCCACTGTCTGAACAATCATCTCCGGGCCTAACATCTTTCTCTCCCCAATATCGTCCCACGCTAGTGGCGACCTACACTTCTTACCATATAGTGCTTCAAATGGCGCCATCTGGATACTTGCTTGATAACTGTTATTGTACGAGAACTCGACTAAGTGCAGGTGGCTCTCCCAAGATCCTCCAAAATCCAGAGTGCAAGCTCGCAACATGTCTTCCAAAGTCTGAATTGTTCTTTCTGATTGCCCGTCTGTCTGGGGATGGTAAGCCGTGCTAAACCTTAACTTGGTACCCAGGCTATGATGTAAGCTCTTCCAAAAATGTGATATAAAACGGGTATCTCTGTCTGACACAATACTGACTGGGACCCCATGCTGTCTGACTATCTGCTGCATATACAATTCTGCCAACTTCTCCGTAGATTGACCTACTCTGAAAGGAAGAAAATGTGCCACCTTCGTAAGCCGATCTACGATTACCCAAATAGCATCCTTACCACTTGGGGATCTCGGTAAACCGGTCACAAAGTCCATTGTAATATGCTCCCACTTCCATTCCGGGATAGGAAGCGGTTGCAATAATCCAGCTGGCCTCTGCTGTTCTGCCTTTACTTGCTGACATACCAAGCAACGGAAAACGAATCTAGCTATCTCCCTCTTCATTCCGTTCCACCAGAAGTGCTGCTTGATATCTTGGTACATCTTGGTCCCTCCAGGGTGAATAGAATACTGAAAGCTGTGAGCTTCTGCCATAATCTCCTGTCTGATATCTCCACTAGGCACACATAGACGTAACCCAAACCTAAGTGTACCATCTTCATGAATCTGTATCTCCTTTCTGAGTCCTGACTCACATTCTGCCCTAAGCTTCTGAATCCTTGGGTCCTGTGCCTGAGCTGCCTTGATCCTGTCTACTAAGTCGGATTGAACTTGCAGACTTGTTAGAACTCCTACATCACTAGGAAGTATAACCTCGATGCCCATCTCCTGAAGGTCTTCTAAGATATGTCTCTGTGTTGTCAACATGAATGCGCCGCCTCTTCTGCTGAGAGCGTCTGCTACTACATTCGCCTTGCCTGGATGATACTGAAGCTCCACGTCATAATCCTTGATCAACTCCAACCATCTCCTCTGCCTCATGTTTAGTTCCTTCTGAGTAAAGATGTACTTCAGACTTTTGTGGTCTGTGTACATGTCCACTCGATCACCATATAAGTAATGCCTCCATAGCTTCAAAGCAAATACTACTGCTGCACTTGTCTGAAGCGGTTGCAATAATCCATAGCAAATACTCTGAATTGCTGCACTTGCATGGCCACAAGTCTGAAACGAGATCCTTCTGTATACCTTGATTGTCTTAACTCCTCATGCTTGTCACCTTATGAGTAGAATTACTTAATGTTGTAGATTGTTAGATGTAGATACATTACTTGTTATTATCATTGTAGAATGATTGCTTACTCAATTGTTTATACTTAGATTAGTTTAGCTTTGATATTTCTATCATGCTTAGATCTGAAATTCCGAGGACGGAATTTTTCTAAGGAGGGTAGAGATGTCACTTCCCGTTCCCAGAATACGTATTTATTTAATAGTTACCATGTATTATTCTGTATTTAAATTTCTGTAAATTTATGTTAGTTAATTAATCTGCTCTTTAAATTTTCATGTTAATTTATTTCCTGCAATTTTATTTCTGCACTTTATTTTCTGCTTTTATTTCTGCATTTATTTTCGGCCTTTACCTCTTTGCTTTGCTTGCGGGTTGGCCTTGGATGAACCCATTGGATCCGGCCCAATACTCCCACCTACCACCACCCCTTCATTTAAAGCCCAAAACCATTTCTCTCTCTTCATTACTTCTTTCCATTTCACTTCTTCTTCCTCATAACTCTCCCACCAACCTAGAAGAGATAGGCAAGTGCCAACTTGCTTGATGATGGATCCCCATTATTATTGTTCCATCATCTTCCTCATTTGATTCTAAGTCTCTTTAGTACTTAGCATTTTCAATTTCCATGGCTTATTTGTTGTAGATCTAAGTTTGATACATTTTCGGATTTCTTAGTTTTTGATCTAGTAAACCTTGTTATCTTCAAGTTTCGATGGTTCCATGTTGTAGAGAATTTCGTTCTACCCAATTTTGACCTATGGAAGTCCATATTTGGGCTTGGGATGAAGGATTTATGAAGCTTGGAAGCAATGGCTTCCATGGTTCCCATGGTTCTGTTCTCAGAAAATTCGGAGAAGAAGAACAGTCCCAGCCGCATCAAATCTTCATTCCTCAAGCGCATGGAAATCTTTATTCCCACAGCGCACCAAATCTTCATTCCTCAAGCGCATGGAAATCTTTATTCCCACAGTGCACCAAATCTTCATTCCTCAAGCGCATGGAAATCTTTATTCCTACAGCGCATCAAATCTTCATTTCTCAAGCGCATGGAAATCTTTATTCCCACAGCGCACCAAATCTTCATTCCTCAAGCGCATGGAAATCTTTATTCCCACAGCGCACCAAATCTTCATTCCTCAAGTGCATGAGATTTATTTCCCACAGCGCATCAAATCAATCACTTCCCACAGCCAAGGCGCATGAGTTATTTATTTCCCAATCGCTTCCCACAGCCAAGGCGCATGAATCTATTTATTTCCCAATCACTTCCCACAGCCAAGGCGCATGAGTTATTTATTTTCCAATCACTTTCCACAGCCAAGGCGCATGAGTTATTTATTTCCCAATCACTTCCCACAGCCAAGGCGCATGAATCTATTTATTTCCCAGTCGCTTCCCACAGCCAAGGCGCATGAGTTATTTATTTCCCAATCACTTCCCACAGCCAAGGCGCATGAGTTATTTATTTTCCAATCACTTCCCACAGCCAAGGCGCATGAGTTATTTATTTCCCAATCACTTCCCACAGCCAAGGCGCATGAGTTATTTATTTTCCAATCACTTCTCACAACCAAGGCGCATGAATTTATTTATTTCCCAATCACTTCTCACAGCCAAGGCGCATGAGTTATTTATTTCCCAATCACTTCCCACAGCCAAGGCGCATGAGTTTATTTATTTGGCGGTGGCGGCTCCGGGAAGAGGGAGCTCAGGGAGGAGGCGGCGAAGGCGGTGGCGGTGCTGGTGGGTGATGGTGGCGGCTGGGGCATGGCCGCGACGGAGCTGGCCGGACGCAGGGGCGAGCGGGAGCTCGAGGGAGAGGGGAAAAAGAGTGCACGAGAGGGAGAGGGGCTGGAAAGAGAGAGAGTTGAGCGGGAGAGTGAGGGAGAGGAGAGCTGAGCGGGAGAGAGAGAGGGATGAGTTGTGAGGGGAGGGGACGGCTGCTCCATGGAAAGGGGGAGAGAGAGAGGTGAGGGTTAGGTTAGGGGATTTAGATATTTTGGGGGGGTAGATTTAGGATCAAGAAAATAATGGTAGCAATAATAAAAAAGGGAAAAATTCACCTCTAATAATTAATAATAAAATTTTAAGAATACCCAATTTCAAAAATCCTCCAAATACGAAATACAGTCAAAATACAGTCATATACCTATTTCTAAAATAGGGATATGACATCCTACCCACCTTACAAGAATTTCGTACTCGAAATTTCGAAATCATGTACATAAGATTTTTAAAACTAGTACATATAGGTACCATGAAAACTCTACCCACCTTACAGAAATCAAGTAATACAATAAGAAACGAACAAAATCTCAATATGAAAACATCAAAGAGAACAAGGTCTAGATAAATCAACTCACAAGGTAAATCGAAAACATCGAAAGAATCTCGAAAATCAAAGTCTCGCATACACGAAATAACCCCATAAATCAAAACAAGTATAGAATGTCGAAAACAATGTCAGAAAACGTAAAATCCCAATTGCATAAAAATTCTCACAAATCATAAAATACAGAATATCTGTCTCGAACCGATGACCGTAGTTCCTAATATCCGAAAAATGTGTGTCATGATCATTCCTTGCCGCGCCATCCGGAATGGCTGCAAAAGATGCATCAGGGCACTATAATCGAGCGGCTGCAACTTTCGTTACCACGCCGTCAAGGTATACTAGGGTCACCCGGTACTCTTGACAAATACCCAAAACGAATCAAATCCATAACCCAAACATCTGAATCACTAAAATCACAAAATCTCCAACAATATAACAAGTCCTAGAAAACCATCAAAATCCAAAATCCAGGTGAATCGTAACACACATCCAAAAATATTTTTAATAATAACCACAAGATAGCTTTTCTAGGAAAATACTCCATATCCGTAGAAAAATACTCCAAATCAAGAATCCATATCAAAATATAATGTATAGC
Source organism: Iris pallida (assembly GCA_029216955.1). NCBI lineage: Eukaryota > Viridiplantae > Streptophyta > Magnoliopsida > Asparagales > Iridaceae > Iris > Iris pallida. The sequence goes on from JANAVB010033820.1 coordinate 23,268,590, forward strand.
AAGTATATCTATAAAATAATATCTGAAACAGATAATCATGAGTGCGGAACTGTCCGGAATCAAGGAAGCCGAATCGATACAAGAATATCCCTCGGATACTCAACAAATGTTAAAATATCCAACCTCAGAGTCCTGGTGAAATCTTCATTCCGCAGCAATCCAGGCAACGCTCGAAGAGGGCGATAATGATACTAAGTCAACGCACGAAAGGGATAACAAGAAATCAACCAAGGTGAAACACCGGTAGAGAGTACAAAACCCAAGACAGATAATCAAGTAACCCAATGATGGAGATAAGATGACATCTCATCGGATAAAATGATCGACATGACCAACTATAGGATCACATCTATCAAACAAGGATCAGAGGTAGATAACAACAAATGAGACAGGGCAAAGCAAAATAGGTCCAGGTAGAGACGAGGACCAATTCACAAGTTCAAGGGAGCGAAGGACAAGTGTAGCAAGTTAGAATCCCAAGAAATAGTGGACTGAGATCAACAATCATGTGATACCCAACAATATCTCAAAACGAGACCTGCATGGCTTAAGTTTTAGTGGTGGCCCATGCAGGTCTGATTTCAGACTTGTGGGGTGTTTTAATTTATAGGATGTCTTAATCACACATGTTTCCCCTTGATCTTCTGATTCGTATTCTCGATTCTAGCTTGACATTCCGGTATCCTTTGACTTCATTGATCTTCCCTGTCCGACCGTTTGATTATTCTCTTGTCCCTTTTCTTAGGGGCACCTCGTCCGCATCTGTCAGGATTGGGCAACAACAACAAGGGCAACATGGGCAACCTGACCAGGTTGGTCAGCAACAAGAGCCAGTACAACCTCAAGAGGCTATTCAAGAAGAGGTGATAGTGGAACCAGCAGTTGGACCGCAGTATCCGGAGGTTCCAACACCACCAATAGTTCCACCTATCCCAGTGGAAGTGGACACACCAGCCCTTCTGGAGATCATGAGAGGGATGATGGCTACTCAGTAACATCAGATGTTAGCCCAGCAGCGCATGCACGCTCAGTTACAAGAGCAGAATGTGTTGCTCAACCAAGGGTTACAGACAGCTTTGGAAAGAGGGGCAAGGCCAGATTCAGGAGCATCAGCCAGGTTTTGCAAGTACAACCCCCGTCGTTTCGAGGGCACGGAGGATGCCATCTCAGCAGATGCATGGCTTAAGGATATTGAGGCTATTCTGACAGCAGCTAAGGTGCCAGCAGAAGAACGTGTGGATCTAGTGAAGCTGTTACTTCAAGATCTCGCACGTGATTGGTGGGAATCAGAGGAGGTAGGCATCAGACGTCCTGTGGCTTGGGACGATTTTACAGCAAGATTCAAGACGAAGTACTATGGAGTTGTGGCACAATTTGAGCTACAACAGAAGTTTATCAACCTCAGACAGGCTGGCAAGATTGTAGATGCTTATGCAGCAGAGTTCTACAGATTGAGTAGGTTCGCCCCAGAGATGGTAGCAACAGAGAGCCAGAGGGCTATGAGGTTCCAGCAAGGGTTTCATCTCGAGCTCTTGCAATTGATAGAGGGGCACAATTACCAGACTTTTGATGAAGTATTGACGGCAACTCGAAGGCATGAGATAACCATTCAGAGGCTTGCGGCAAGGACTGGAGGTCAGAAGAGATCCCACAGTCAGATTGAAGGAGGAGGGGGAGCAGCTCCTCGAACAACAGCACCGTCCCTTGGCATCCGCATTCATGATGTGGCAATGCGAGGGCCAGCACCACCACCAAGGCAGCAATAACAGCATCAGAGGAAGAACCAGCAACCCCCAGCGGACTGCACTTATTGTGGGAAGATAGGGCACACTAGAGATGTGTGTCGGACATTGAACGGGCAGTGTTTGATATGTGGAAACCCAGATCATCGGATTACCACATGTCCCATAAATTCGAGGTCAGGAGGACCAGTACAACAGTTTCCTGCTCTGCCAGCACCAGGGGCAGGACAGTATCGAGGACCAGCGGTAGCAGTGAGACCGTTGGCCCAGCGTCCGTTCATGACGCAGGCTCAGATGTTTCGGCAGCAGGGACCGCCGATGCAATAACACCAGCATAGACCACCCCAGCATCACCAAGACAGGGGCCAGCGGCAGCACCAGGCTAGGCCGCAGCATGGGAACCAGCAAGGAGGTCGAGGGTAGGCATTCACTCTGTCCTTGGAAGAGGTATTGGCATCGGAAGATGTTGTGGCAGGTAACATTCTCGTCGCCTCTTATCCCGCAGTAGCATTGTTTGATTCGGGAGCATCACACTCATTTATATCTGCACAATTTGCAACACGGCTAGGTATGGAGTTCGAGACATTGCCAGGGAGGTTGAATATACTCACTGGTAATGGGCTCGTAGGAGTTAGTAGAGTTATTCTAGCGTGTAGCGTTGTAGTTTGCGGGCATTCCTTACCCGCCCGGTTGATAGAATTTCCTGTTGGAAATTTCGACGTTATCTTAGGCATGGACTGGCTGAAAGACAGTCATGCGACAATAGATTGTCGTAGAGGGAGTGTATCCTTTGACATTCCAGGCATGAAGAGGTTCACCTTAGTCAGATCAGTGGCAACTCAACAAGAACAGGGAGTAGTAACGGCAATGGAAGAAGTTCAAGTTCCGAAGGTAGTTGAAGAATTTCTGGACGTATTTCCCGAAGAACTTCCAGGTCTACCACCAGTTAGAGATATTGAGTTCAGTATAGAATTGGCACCTGGAACTAAACCGATATCAGATCGGGTTTACAGAATGGCGGATTCAGAGCAGGCCAAGGTATATCAGCACATAGAGGAACTGAAGGAGAAGAAGTTTATCCAAGCTAGCGTGTCACCATGGGCAGCACCAGTGGTACTTATGGGGAAGAAGGATGGATCATCCAGATTGTGAATTGATTACAGGAAGCTTAACGCAGCAACAGTGAAGAACAAGTACCCACTACCCAGGATCGACGACTTATTTGATCAGTTGAGCAGAGGCCAGCTGGATTATTGTAACCGCTTCCTATCCCGGAATGGAAGTGGGAGCATATTACAATGGACTTTGTGACCGGTTTACCGAGATCCCCAAGTGGTAAGGATGCTATTTGGGTAATCGTAGATCGGCTTACGAAGGTGGCACATTTTCTTTCTTTCAGAGTAGGTCAATCTACGAAGAAGTTGGCAGAATTGTATATGCAGCAGATAGTCAGACAGCATGGGGTCCCAGTCAGTATTGTGTCAGACAGAGATACCCGTTTTATATCATATTTTTGGAAGAGCTTACATCATAGCCTGGGTACCAAGTTAAGGTTTAGCACGGCTTACCATCCCCAGACAGACGGGCAATCAGAAAGAACAATTCAGACTTTGGAAGACATGTTGCGAGCTTGCACTCTGGATTTTGGAGGATCTTGGGAGAGCCACCTGCACTTAGTCGAGTTCTCGTACAATAACAGTTATCAAGCAAGTATCCAGATGGCGCCATTTGAAGCACTATATGGTAAGAAGTGTAGGTCGCCACTAGCGTGGGACGATATTGGGGAGAGAAAGATGTTAGGCCCGGAGATGATTGTTCAGACAGTGGAAGTGATTAAAGGAATTAGAGAGCGACTTCGAGTTGCGCAGGATCGGCATCGTCATTGGGCAGACCAGCATCGTAGGCCGCTAGAATTTTCTGTTGGGGACCACGTATTCTTGCGGATCTCACCTACCCGTGGGGTCATTAGATTTGGCATTCGCGGAAAGTTGAGTCCCCGATACGTAGGCCCGTTTGTTATCCTTGAGAGGGTAGGCGATGTTGCTTATCGTTTATCCCTTCCACCTTCGTTACGAGAGGTGCATGACGTATTTCATGTATCTCAGTTGCGAAGGTATGTATCGGACCCAAGCCATGTCCTTGATCATTCTGAGCTGGTTGTTGGTACCAACCTGTCTTACGAGGAACAGCCTGTGTCTATTTTGGACCGAAGAGAGAAGATACTCAAGAACCGAACAATTAACCTTGTCTGGGTCGCTTGGGGTCATCACTCTTTAGGGGAGTCAACGTGGGAACGTGAGGATGATATCCGATCACGGTATCCGCACATGTTTGACTCACAAGGTATATTTCCTTCTGTATACCTTGATTGTCTTAACTCCTCATGCTTGTCACCTTATGAGTAGAATTACTTAATGTTGTAGATTGTTAGATGTAGATACATTACTTGTTATTATCATTGTAGAATGATTGCTTACTCAATTGTTTATACTTAGATTAGTTTAGCTTTGATATTTCTATCATGCTTAGATCTGAAATTCCGAGGACGGAATTTTTCTAAGGAGGGTAGAGATGTCACTTCCCGTTCCCAGAATACGTATTTATTTAATAGTTACCATGTATTATTCTGTATTTAAATTTCTGTAAATTTATGTTAGTTAATTAATCTGCTCTTTAAATTTTTATGTTAATTTATTTCCTGCAATTTTATTTCTGTACTTTATTTCCTGCTTTTATTCCTGCATTTATTTTCGGCTTTTACCTCTTTGCTTTGCTTGCGGGTTGGCCTTGGATGAACCCATTGGATCCGGCCCAATACTCCCACCTACCACCACCCCTTCATTTAAAGCCCAAAACCATTTCTCTCTCTTCATTACTTCTTTCCATTTCACTTCTTCTTCCTCATAACTCTTCCACCAACCTAGAAGAGATAGGCAAGTGCCAACTTGCTTGATGATGGAACAATAATAATGGGGATCCATGTTCCATCATCTTCCTCATTTGATTCTAAGTCTCTTTAGTACTTAGCACTAAAACCTTGTCACGCCCCAGAACCAGAATACTGGAGAGCGGGGGAATGACTCAGCCAGCTACGTATTACGGGTAGATGAATACCGTATAATACGATCAATGCTGTCTAACCAGACGAGGGGGTACATACTACATAAAAGTCTCACTATGGTCACTTCACATCTATTGTCTCAATCATTCGAATAAGAAACAGTAATAGAGAACATGTAAGATAAAGCAGTAAGGCGTCCCAAACGCTCTGTCAAAATATTCTTGATATCTGGCTTTACAAAACATAGCCAGATCTGATGTAGCAAAAATATACACAATTGTTATCAGCTGCAGTCTGACTTTAGTTACAATCATGTAAAAGTAAGTACAAGACGATCCGACTAACATGTCGGTGCCAAATGACAAAGTATAAGGTAAATAACAAAACGAACGGGGAAGTAAGAAACCCACTCGAGTCCTCCTGCGATCATCCCTCTAGTGTTGACCATCTTGGAGGTAGAAGTAAGTTGAGTCCTCGGGAACCGGCTCTAAATCTGGCCATGCAAAACCAGAGAGGTTAGACCTCTAATAGCAAGTACCGCAAGGAAGCACGATCTGAGGCATTAAACCAGTAAATAAGAGAAAATAATAGATCTCTGCTCGCTACTGGGATTCACGTGACATCACGACACTTCGAACCAACCTCCCAACCAAACAAGGACAGAAGTTGGCCCGTCATGTCATGATGCTCTGATCATCTCAGTTAGTTAACAGAGTAGGTACAGTACACAAACAAATCAACTTAAACGGCCATCCAACTCCTACGGCTTACTACTGTGAGTCCCAAGTTATCCTGGAATTATGCAATAAGGATTTCTCAGTTCTTACTATGGACAAGCAAGGCTAGTCTATCCAATCAATCAATTGTGCCAATCATGAATTAGACGAGTCCCAGCGGGACGCCCGTCATCAATATACAATATACAATAATATAAGCAGATACCGCTCCCTGTCCGTGTGGCAGATTTGCAGTATCTGTGGGAACCAGCCGGCCTGTTGGGCACTAATAGTCCCAAAGAGGGCTGACATGTAAGAACTCGGAAATCCATTCTCTCCATGCAATCATTATTTTATTTAACTTAGTAGCTTCTAGGTTAAATGAAATTCCATGCCGTGGATCATGGTCATTCAAATGAGTACTCTCGTACGGGGTACGATATGTATTTCTACAACGATACCAGTGCGGTTAGGTTGTAGGTCTTACATAGCGTAATGCAACAATCAAAACTAACTACGGGATAATCATGCCTTGACCATAAAGTACACATGCTGCTTTCGTAACAATAAATAAATAAATTGTAGCCTGCATGTATCTATATGTCAATATTTGGGATTGGCCAATCGATTGCAAATATGAACGTGTCTTATTCCATTTAATTCAATAAGACGACTAGCCAGTCTCTTAGTTCCATCTAGGAACGCATGATCAATAATTAATCAAGATAACAATCAATGTTAATTAATGCCAATTCGGGAAATAAAATGGAGAAATAAATAATGATTGGGAAATAAATAATCTCATGCGCTGTGAAAAATGATTGGGAAATAAATAAACTCATGCGCCTGAGGAATGCTGTGGGAAATAAATAAACTCATGCGCTGTGGGAAGTGATTGGGAAATAAATAAATTCATGCGCCTGAGGAAGGTGGCTGTGAGAAATAAATAAACTCAGGGAAGCTGTGGGAAATAAATAAACTCATGCGCCTGAGGGAATCTGTGGGAAATAAATAAACTCATGCGCCTGAGGGAAAGGATTGAGAAATAAATAAACTCATGCGCCTTGGCTGTGGGAAGTGATTGGGAAATAAATAAATTCATGCGCCTTGGTTGTGAGAAGTGATTGGGAAATAAATAACTCATGCGCCTTGGCTGTGGGAAGTGATTGGAAAATAAATAACTCATGCGCCTTGGCTGTGGGAAGTGATTGGGAAATAAATAACTCATGCGCCTTGGCTGTGGGAAGTGATTGGAAAATAAATAACTCATGCGCCTTGGCTGTGGGAAGCGATTGGGAAATAAATAGATTCATGCGCCTTGGCTGTGGGAAGTGATTGGGAAATAAATAGATTCATGCGCCTTGGCTGTGGGAAGTGATTGGAAAATAAATAACTCATGCGCCTTGGCTGTGGGAAGTGATTGGGAAATAAATAATTCATGCGCCTTGGCTGTGGGAAGTGATTGGGAAATAAATAACTCATGCGCCTTGGCTGTGGAAAGTGATTGGGAAATAAATAACTCATGCGCCTTGGCTGTGGGAAGCGATTGGGAAATAAATAACTCATGCGCCTTGGCTGTGGGAAGTGATTGATTTGATGCGCTGTGGGAAATAAATCTCATGCGCTTGAGGAATGAAGATTTGGTGCGCTGTGGGAATAAAGATTTCCATGCGCTTGAGGAATGAAGATTTGATGCGGCTGGGACTGTTCTTCTTCTCTGAATTTTCTGAGAACAGAACCATGGGAACCATGGAAGCCATTGCTTCCAAGCTTCATAAATCCTTCATCCCAAGCCCAAATATGGACTTCCATAGGTCAAAATTGGGTAGAACTAAATTCTCTATAACATGGAACCATCGAAACTTGAAGATAACAAGGTTTACTAGATCAAAAACTAAGAAATCCGAAAATGTATCAAACTTAGATCTACAACAAATAAGCCATGGAAATTGAAAATGCTAAGTACTAAAGAGACTTAGAATCAAATGAGGAAGATGATGGAACAATAATAATGGGGATCCATCATCAAGCAAGTTGGCACTTGCATATCTCTTCTAGGTTGGTGGGAGAGTTATGAGGAAGAAGAAGTGAAATGGAAAGAAGTAATGAAGAGAGAGAAATGGTTTTGGGCTTTAAATGAAGGGGTGGTGGTAGGTGGGAGTATTGGGCCGGATCCAATGGGTTCATCCAAGGCCAACCCGCAAGCAAAGCAAAGAGGTAAAAGCCAAAAATAAATGCAGGAATAAAAGCAGGAAATAAAGTACAGAAATAAAATTGCAGGAAATAAATTAACATGAAAATTTAAAGAGTAGATTAATTAACTAACATAAATTTACAGAAATTTAAATACAGAATAATACATGGTAACTATTAAATAAATACGTATTCTGGGAACGGGAAGTGACAACTGATTTGAAACTTCTCATGCATAAACATAGCATATATAACAAAGGATGTTTCTCCTTTCTATTGAAGACTTGTAACTCTTTAATTTGTAACTCAAACATATAACAATAATTTAGCTTATATTTTCAACAACCTCCCTTAAGATGCACTTTTACCGTGTCGAGTTCTTCTTTCATCTTCTTGAAAACATCATACTTCAAAAATTTTGTAAATGTATCAACAACTTGATTTTCTATTCTGCAATACTTGACATGAACCTCACATCTTTTACAAGATCATGAATAAAATGGTATTTGATCGTAATGTGTTTACTTTTTTCATGAATAAAAAAATTTCTTGGTAAGAGAAATAGCTGAAAAATTATCATAAAACAGTGTTATACCATCAACTTATTTATGTTTGAACTCACATTAGATCAATCTAATCCATAATGCTTGACAAGATACTAATGTCAAAGAAATATACTCTACATCAACTGTAGAAAGAGCAAGGACTTTCTGTTTCTTCGATTCCCATGAGATTGCACCCCAACCTATATGAAAGACATAGCCAAAAGTACTTCTAGAATGGACATCTTTTGAAACCAATCTTCAAAAAATAGATGTCGATGCGACTATACCATGCTCTCGGAGCTTGCTTGAGCACATATAGCACGTTCTTCAAATGACATACCTTCCTTTCTTCACCCACCACAATATAACTTAGTGGACGGTTCACATAGACTTCTTATTCAAGAAAACCATTCAAGAATGCCGATTTGACATCCATTTGATAGACCTTCCATCATCTTTGATCCGATATAGCTAAAATGAATTGTATGTTTTCAAGGCGACCAACTAGGACAAACATATCTTGGTAATCAAGACCAAATTTTTGTTTGTAACCTTTTACAACTAAACGAGCATTGTGTTTTTCAACTTCATGTTTCGAATTCATCTTGATCTTGTAGACCCACTTCACATAAGATTTTCGTTTTCCTAATTGGTACGACACAAGCTCCCAAGTTTTGTTTCTTTGAATGGAATCATTTTCTTTATCCATAGCATACCTTCACATTCTCTCATCTTTTGAAGCATCTTCAAAAGTAATTGGATCAGCATCAACAAATAAGGCACAGTTAGTCAAATCTCCATCCATATTTCATGTTGCTTCATAAAGCTATTGTTTGCTCCTTGTCTTCTTTGGAGGGCGGCGAACTCAAAGACATAGAATTAAGATGAAGATGGCAAAGATGGAGAGGAATGAGGAAAAAGAGGTGGAGTGGTTACCTCATCATTATCATCAGGCTAAATTTGTACTCCTTTTTTTCTTCCACATGAACTATTTTGTCTTTTGTGTCACTTTTATTCTAGTTCCAGGCTGCTTCTTCATCAAACTTCACGTACCTACTTATGGCAAGCTTCTTGGTGATGGGATTAAATAGCTTGTATGCCTCGAGTGCTCGTTATATCCCCAAATGATACATTTTTCATATACATTTGCCATCAAACTTCTTCCTTCTCTCGTCCGGAATATGAGAGTAAGCAATGCTAGCAAAATCTTCCAATGAGCCACACTTGACTTATGACCACTCCAAGCTTCTTGGGGAGTCTTGACTGTCAAACTTTCATATTATGCATAATTCAAAAGATAGATATCATATGCAACAGATTCAACCCAGAAGTCATTAAGAATATTTTTTTCTCCTTCAACATGCTTCGAGCTAAGTCCACAATTGTTCAATTTTTTTCTCTTGATGATATCATTTCGCTGAGGAGTATATCAAGCAGTGAGCTGCTAGCGAATGTCATTTTCCTTCAAATAAGTTTCAAAATCATGTCCAACATATTCATGCCTCCACGATCGGTACACAAAGTCTTCAATGGGAGCCACTTTCCCTTCGAAAAAAGTCTTAATGTTTTTGAATAATCCATACACTTCTGATTTTTTTTCTTTCAAGAATAAAACCCATGTCTTTCTACTGTGGTCATCAATGAAAGTAAGAAAATAAATACTACATTCAATTGAAGTAGTTTGCATTGGACCACAAAGATCTAAATGTATAAGTTCAAGTGGATGTGATGCTCTCCAAGATTTTCCAACTATAATTTTTTTTGTGATGCTTGCCAAGTACAAATCCTTCGCATAATCTCTCTTGAATATCAATATTCAACATGTCTTCTACAATTTCCTACCACCCATGAGTGAATGAGTTTTGAAACTCAGATGACCAAATCCAAAATGTGACAACGACAACTTTTCTTGGATACCAATATGCATGCATGAGTCAATATGAGAATGAAGCTTCAAAGGAAATATCTTGCTTAGTGTCATCTTTATCTTCGTGATAAGAACACTATTCTTGTCATTTATCTCACACATATCTTCAGTAAAATGAATTCAAAATCTAGTCAATAATAGTTGGCCAATACTAAAAAGATTATGCTCGAGTCTGGGAACATAGACAATGCTAGAAAGGTGCCTTACACCTTCCTTTGTTTGGACAAGAATGTCAGTTTTTTCCTTTCACAAAAAGCCTCTTGTCATACCCAATTCAGAATTCAATTCTAATTGATTCATCAAGATCCACAAGCACCTTCTTGTTTCTCGTCATACGGTTGCTACAACCATTGTCGACGTACCATACTTTATTATGTGTAACTTCTTCAACATTGCAAGTGAGAAGGAGAGTATTTGTTACGCCCCAGAACCGGAATACCGGAGAGCGGAAGAATGACTCAGCCAGCTACGTATTACGGGTAGAAGAATACCGTATAATACGATTAATGCTGTCTAACGACGAAGGGGTGCATACTACATGAAATTCTCACTATGGTCACTCAACATCTATTGTCTCAATCATTCAAACAAGAAGCAATAATAGAGAACATGTAAGATAAAGCAGTAAGGTGTTCCAAATGCTCAGTCAAAATGTTTTTGAGATCTGGCTGTACAAAATATAGCCAGATGATATAGCAAGGTATACACAACTGTTATCAGCTGCAGCCTGACTTAGTTATAATTATGTAAAGGTAAGTGCAAGGCAGTCCGACTAACATGTCGGTGCCAAACGACAATAAGTAAAGTAAGTAGTAAAACGAGCAGGGAAGCAAGGAACCCACTCGTGTGATCATTCTTCTAGTATTGACCATCTTGGGGGTGGAAGTAAGCTGAGTCCTCGGGAGCTGGCTCTAAATCTGGCCATATAAAACCAGAGAGGTTAGACCTTTAATAGCAAGTACCGGAAGAAAGCACGATATGAAGAATTAGAACCAGTGATAAGAGTTAAAAATATGATAAATATATCTCTACTTGCTACTGGGGTTCACACAACATCACGATCGACACTTCAAGCCAACTTCCCAACCAAACAAGGACAAAAGTTGACCCGTCATGTTCTGACGTTCTGCTCATCTCAGTAGTTAATAGAGTAGGTACAGTACACAAATAAACCAATTTAAACGGTCATGCAACTACTACGGCTTGCTACTGTGAGTTCCAAGCTGTCTTGGAAACATGCAATAAGGGATTTCTCAGTTCTTACAATGTACAAGAAAGGCTAGTCTATCCAATAATCAATTGTGCCAATCATGAATTAGACGTGTCCCAGCGGGACGTCCGTCATCAATATACAGTAAATATAAACAGATGCCACTCCTTACCCGTGTTGCAGATTTATAGTATCCGTGGGAACCAGCCGGCATATCGGGGCACTAATTATTTCGAGATGGCTGCCATGTAAGAACTCAAGAATCTATTCCCTCCATACGATAGTTATTTTTATTTAGCTTAGTAGACCCTTTGTTAATTGAAATATCATGTCGTGGCTCATGATCATTCTGAATGAGTGTTCCCGTACATAGTACAATATGTATACCTCTAGAACGATACCAGTACGGCTAGGCTGTAGGTCTTACATAGCGTAATGAAACAATCAAACCTAGCCACGGAATAATCATACCTTGACCGTAAGGTACACATGTTGCCTTTGCAGAAAAATGAAAGTCAACATATGTCGGTATGCCAATATTTGGATCGACTAGTCGATCGCGATGGTTCATAGTTCATTCATGAACATGTCTCATTCAATTCAATAAGACGACTAGTCAGTCTTCTAGTCCCAACTAGGAACGCATGATCAATCATTAGTCAAGGTAACAATTAATGTCAATTTGGGACAAAAAATAGCCCAAAAGACGATAGTAGATTGATGTCCATCTATACGGCAGGGCAAGTAGGTACCCATCTATGCGGCCAGAGTCAAATCAGGATCCCATGCGGCAGGGTGAAATCAGGATCCCATGCGGCAGTAGATGGATGTCCATCTATACGACAGGGTCAAATCAGAATCCCATGCGGCATGAAAACCAAGGGCCATGCCCTATACGGCCAAAAATTGCCATACGGTAAGGGCCAAACGGCCATGCAGCATGCGGCTAGGGGGCCAGGGACCATGTAGCAAGGCTGCCAAGAGCCATACGGCAAGGAAGAAATAGGAGCCATACGGCAAGGCTGCCAAGAGCCATACGGCTAGGGGGAAACAGGGGCCATACGACAAGGCTGCCAAGAACCATGCGGCTAAAGTCAACCAAAGCCAATGGCAAGCAGCCATGCGGCAAAGGCCTATGCGGCATACTACCATGCGGCACGCGACCAAAGGGATAACGCGGCAAAGAGGGGGCCATATGAAGACTGGAGTGCCTATGCGGCCAAAGAGGAGCCGCAGGGGACTTACCGCGTGAAAGGCCATGCGGGAGGCACTATTCTTATTTGTCACCTCCAGTTTTCAAAATTGAGGGCAAATTTATCATTTTTAATATTCTAATATTTTTGTGAATATTTATTTATTAATATTGTATTTTGGGGTTTTATTTGATCGGGTTTGAGTTTTGTCTCATTTCGACTTGTGCTAGCGACCCGGATCAGTTTTGGACCCAACTAGACCCGACCAACTTGTTATTACCAAACCTAGATATTTATATTTGACTAATCCCATTTGATTTTAGTAGGATTAGGGATTACAATTAGATTAGAACTCGAAATTAGGAGTTTTCAAGTTACCATTTTGACCCTAACTCAAAACCACTCATTTCTTTGACTTGGAGGTCATTTTGGTAACTTGCCAAATGCCCCCAACCCTCTAAAATATGGTCGGCAGTAGCTAGCACCCCTTCCATGCTCTCATTGGCAAGAAAACTCTCTTTCTCTTTATTTCTCTCATTCTACAAAAAACTCCTTCTTTTTCCTTTGGATTTTAAGCTCCAAAGTAAGTCAAATCTCTTCTAATTCTCTTCTATACTCTAGATCTCTCTCTAATCTTGGTGCTAACCATTGTTTATCTCTTATTTGTGATTTTTATTTAGGTAAAACCTAGCATGGAGGGATTGGAAGCTTAGATTTGGCTTTGACCCAAAAAGAACCAATTTTGGAGCTTTTTCTTGGGATTCCAACTCCCAAGAGGTAAACCCTAACTCTAACTCTTGTAATTGCTCCTAATTAGTGTTATTTACATATTAGAGGATGCCCGAGGTGTAGGATAACCCGTTAGAAGTGGTTTGGAACCCATTGGACTCAATTTGGGACTTTCAGGCTAGGTTTAGTGCCAATTTTGGGAAAAACCCTAAATTGACATATTTGGGTGTTGCTCCTAGCCTATTTAGACCTAATTAAGTTAGTTTGGGTGAGATGAGGCTAGGTACATGTCCATATTTGGATACGTGAGGTCGTTTTGCGAGAAATCATAAAAATAGGCTTTTTTGAGGTTTTCAAGTTCCAATGCACGGGTGACGTTTTGCACCGACACTAGAATCGGCAAGTTAGCACTTAGAATAGGTTATAATCATTATTTAGAACTCGTAGGTAGAGTTTGGGTTGATTTCGGATAGGTTTGGTGTCCGTATCGCGCGGTATCGCGAATCGGACACTCCGGAGTCGCCAGAATGGCCATTCGGGTCTTATTTCTCATTTTTGCTCACGTGCGCGAGTTAGATTGATTGTGTGGGGTACGTGTCTAAGCTCTAGAGGGTAGAATTGAGAGGATTTGGGTATTCGGATAGGTTTCGGGATATTTTGTATATATATAAATGTTAGTGTATGTGTATATATATAGAGCGAGATAGATATCTCTTATACAAAACACAAAGGTTTTTGAATCCTAGGGCTGACTGTGCCAAGATAAAGAGTGGTTGGGATTTAATCTTAGTGAATCAACGGTTGTGGGGTTTTATGGGGAAGAGAATTATTGGGAGTGGGGTTTTATGTGGAAGAGCATTATTGGGAGTGGGATTTTATGGGAAATCCAAAGATGGAGATTTAATATTTTGATGGTTGGAATTTAATATTTTGATGGGGGCCTCATAATGGTTGTTTTATGGGGAATCCAAAGAAAATTCACATCCAGCAGTGGTTGGGATTTAATATTTTGATGGGGGCCTCAAAATTATTATTGTTCGTTTAAAATTGGGGGTCCAAGATTTTGAGGGAGAATACCTTAAATGAACCATGCCCTATGGGCACGGGTTTTGACTAGTATGTATATATATATGTACGTGTGTGTGTGTTTGTGTATGTGTTCTAGTGTTGTAGTAGTGGTGGTGTTGGAGTGTGTATATTTTCATGTGTGTGTGTGTGTGTGTCTTTATATATTATGTTGTGTGTGTGTCTTTATATATATAATAGATGTGAGAGTGGTTATATATACATATTGTGTTTGTTTTATATATATATTTATGGGTGTGTGAGTTTCTTGATGTATATATATTGTGTTTGTGTGTGTTTATATTTATATGTTGTTGTTGTGTTCTATTTGTGTTGTTGTAGTGGGGGTTTGTGAGAGTTCTTGAGAGGTTTTGTGGTAGAGTTTGTGGAGTATTAGAGGGGAGGGATGTATAGAAGTATAGATGAGTGTAGAGGGGGATAAAGAAGGGGAATAGCAGCAGCAACAGCAGTCTTGGACTGCTGTCCAAACAGTAGCAGCAGTCCCCATTGGGGAATGCATAGTTTAGGTAGTGCAGGATGGTTTTTGGGGGTTTTTGTGGCCCCGGAACATTCCCTTTTGACCCACCTTAGCCCCAAATGCCTACCCCCACTTGTCAACCACATTTTCTACTATGAAACCCCTAAGTTAGAGAGTGTTTTTAATGTGTTAGGTGGTTAGTGGGGTAGTGTTTCTAGTGGTAGAAAATAAGGTTGGTCATGTTATTTTATATGTAATGTTAAGATACATTAGGGGGGTTTGTGGTAGATGTTTGAGTTGATTTTTGAGAGTTATTTTAGAAGTAGCATTCTAAGTTAGATGGGGGTTAGATAGATGATGTTTGTGAGGGAGAGTGAGTGTGGTGTAGAAGAATGAGTTATGTTAGATGTGGTATCTAGATATCTCAAGATTACCTTAAGGTAATGTGTAGGAAAGTAACATATTAGAAAAGATAGTTTTGATGTCCAAGATAGTAGGAATTTATGGTTGGTAATAGTTAGATAGGTTAGTGTCTAGCTACCCTAAGAAGCCCAGGTTAGTATTCCAAGGTATAGATGGGTTACCATTGTATTGGGACAAGGTAATGGAAATTACCTTGGTAAAGGTAAGTTAAGGTAATGGAGTAATTGTAAGTTTTGAGTTAGATAGTTTAAGATGTGGCTAGAAATAGGTTCTCTTGGTTGGTAATGGTTAGGATTAGTGCCCTTAGACTAGTTTTGACCTCGGTTGACCGTTTTGACCAAAAGTCAACGAAAGTCCGAGAGTCAAACTTAGCCTATAAGTGACTAGATTTGACCGAAACCAAACCAGAGTTGACCAGTTGACTGAAAGTCAACAGTTGGTCAACATTTGACTAGTTTGACCTAGGGTTGACCCAGGGTTGACTCAGTGTTGACCAGAGTTGACCAGAGTTGACTTTTTGACCAAAAGTCAACTGTAAGTTAACCCTTGACCCAGATTGACCTAGTTTGACTTGGATTGACTTCATGTGACCTTATTTGACCTTGGTTGTCCTAGTGTGACCCAGTTTGGCTCAGTATGACCTAGTATGACCTAATTTAGCTTGGTGTGACTTATTTTGACCTAGTTTTGACTTAGACTTGCATAACATGACTAGATTAGCTTTCCTTTCATTATTAAACCATGTTTTGACTTGTAGTATCTCATCTTTAGGTCTGTGATTACTCTGAACATCTGTTCACCTTATCAGCTCAGGACCACAGGCGAGTACATTCACTGATAGTTTTTATTGTCTTGATATCTGCTATATCTAATTCAGTTGTAGTATCTTACTTAATTTCCAGACACGATAGTTCACGGACTAGTATATGTCGGATCCTGTCATGAGATGTTATTCCCGGATTACTTGGTATATTGGTACAAGATTTGATTTGTTACTTGTACTTGTATAGACATGGACTTGGGAGTGGGCTGATCACCTGCTTTTGAATCTCGTGTCATGACGTGTTATGTCCGGATCCTTTATACTATTCGGGGATGAAGAGTTATTAGTGGTTGTGTGATCAAAATCCCCACTTGTTTTTCACACTGGTACTTGTCACTTGTCCATAGCTACGTGTTCATAACTTTCCATGGTGACCGGCCTTATTCTTCACACTGGTACTAGTCACTTGTTCGTAGCCGGTCGGATGGAAAGCCTGAACATGTTTTTCCTAAGCCGATCACACAACGCACTAATATTTCAAGGCACATTTTATATTTATTATCGGGGAGGCTAAGTTCTGTTCGGGAGAAGGGTTACAACCCCGGTCCTTGTTTGGTTTAAGGGTTGTAACTCGGCTTCCGAATAGTTTCCAAGTCATCCTATATATATACATATTGTCATCCTATTCAGTACTCACATCTTGATATATATTTCCTCTTGATTTTGTATTGTATTTTATTACACTGTCTCTTATAGAATTTGTCAATTCATATGGAACTGATGTTGGTGTTTGTACTTGCTCATTTTCTTGACAGGATACCGTTATGTTATATTACAGATGACTCTGAGGCAGACTGCTCGACCTATTATGGGCTCGAGCTAGATGGAGTAGTCCAGGACCGTGGCCTTATAGTAGAGCCACTAGACTTTGTTCTTCCGGAGTAGTGTAGCTTAGTTGGGTTGCCTGGACTGCGATCCAGCTAGTATTATGGGACTGTAGCTTTTATATTATATTCTGTGACTCTGTGGTGTTGTGTATAGCTTTGGGCTTGTGTAGATCTTGAACTTATTTCCTGCTTTTATCTATCATATTTCCTTTCCGTACTATCTACCTTAGTTTTACTTTGTGATTGAGACTGTATTGCTATGTCACCTCCATTCGGAGTGTATATACTGTACAGGTTCCTTTATCTATTTTAGTCGTAGTATTTACAGACCATATATACAGCATTTTATCGCCGATTCTGCGGCGTAGACTGGACGTAACCACGTGCTCGTGCCCCTCTTCAGGGTGCGGGTCATGACACGTTTTTGTGGTGGCCCATGCAGGTCAGTATCGCAATTAGTACAATTTCGTAATGGTGCTCGACTTAGAGTGCTAATTACGAGCCTGCGACTAGGACGTACGATTTAGGGTATGATAGGAGTTACTCAATCACATTTTAGGAAACTTCTGATCTTTTGATTATTATGACAACTCTTCTTGCATTTGAATTCAATTGTCCTCCTTTGATAATATCTTATCTTGTGCCATATTGATCTCTTGGGTTCAATTCGTCTTCAGGATGACAGTGACTCGTTCTCAGGCAGCAGGGCCTAGTACAGTTCCAGAGAGGTCCGATCCAGTAGGACTTCTACCTCCGGCTACGGGAGTAGCAGTCGAGAGAGCAGCAGCCTCAGTTCCTGCCCTTCATGCAGGAGTAGCAGCGGCAGTTCCAGGAGGTCTTCCACCTCCGGCTGAGGGAGCTGCAGTTGAGAAAGCTGCCACCTCAGTCCCTGCCCTTTAGGCGGGAGCAGCAACGACGGTTCCAGGAGGTCTTCTACCTCCGGCTGAGGGAGCTACAGTTGAGGGAGCTGCCACCTCAGTCCCTGCCCTTCAGGCGGGAGCAGCAGCGACGGTTCCAGGAGGTCTTCCACCTCCAGAAGTGAGACCATCCATAGTCATTCCTGATATTCTTCCTCCGCAGCCTCCGCTACCGACTGATACTCAGCAGATGATGGCCCTTCTGCAACAGATGTTGCAGACCCAGAGAGCACAGGCCGAGACACAGCACCGCCAGACAGAGATGATGCGACAGAGCATGGAGAACTCACATCAGCTAGCGATGGCAGCAGTAGAAAGAGTTACACCGGGTGCAGTTCAGGGAGCCACAGTTCAGCAGGGTCAGGGGAGGCCTGGCACACACCTAGACTTCAAGAAGATGAAACCGAGGGAGTTCAGGGGTACCGAGGGTATCCTGTACGCGGATGACTGGTTAGAGGATGTCCAGCGGAGCCTGGAGTTGGCAGAGGTCCCGAGAGGGCTTTGGGTGACGTCTGCAGCGAGCCAGTTTTTTGATATAGCGCTGACTTGGTTTCGTACGGATCCTCGTGCGTCGGTGAGGGGTTTGACTTGGGAGAGCTTCAGGAAGCTCTTTAAGGAGAAGTTCTACCCAGATGTGGCCTTGACAGCTCTGGAGGCCCAGTTCGTCGCATTGGAGCAGGAGAACTCGTCGGTGGACGAGTATGCAGCGGAGTTCTTCCGCCTTAGTAGGTTTGCACCGGGTCTGATCCAGGATGAGGGGTACAAGGCTCGCAAGTTCTAGAGGGGTCTTATCCATGCAGTACGCACTCGTACCTCTGGGCGACGTGACACGACCTTCGAGCAAATCCTGATGGAGGTGCAGATTACAGATAAGGATTTCGGCCTCAAGCCGAAGAGGGGCAGCGACATTATTGGAGCGAGCTCGAGCGTGGGGCCAGTGAAGCGCCCTCATTTCCAGCAGAAGCAGTTTCAGCAGCAGCCTCAGTTACAGTTTCAGCAGGCACCAGCGCGTGTCCAGCAGTACCAGGGACAGGGCCAGAGACAGACCATCCAGTGTGCCTTCAGCAAGAAGATGGGGCACACTCGGGAGGTTTGTAGGATGAGATTGGGAATTTGTCTGTTCTGTGGAGCTCCAGATTATCAGATGAGGGACTGTGCTGCCCGTGCAGTCAGACAGGCAGGCCAGGATAGAGTGCGGCAGGCTAGAGGAGGCCAGCAGGGGCGAGCTTTCGCCATGACAGTTGAGACCATTCAGGCAGTAGTAGAGCAGATTGCAGGTTCCAATCTTTCGATCTCATTTTCGCATTTGCCTCCTTACAAACTGTCTTGAAATTTGATTACATCTGTTCCTTGATCGTTTGATAAAATTTTGTTCTTGTGATGTGATATTCTTCTGAGATAAGTCGTATTGGCTAGATCGTCTTGATTATGAGATTTTAGAATCCTCTAGGGTCATGCTAGCAGGCATATTGAGGACATATAGTCGGATTATGGACGTATTTCTCGGGTGTGGGAATTTAAGGTTTTTGCTGCCAAGCATGCGGCAATACGAAAATTTTAAATACCATAATTTTAGAGGTATGTACCTTAGTCAAGGAATCTGTGATTATCGTAGCCTTGCTCACTAGCAAGATGGAGATTCTGAGTATCATGATTTTGGACAGACGCATGTGATTATCGAACTGCATGATTTTCTGTGATTGCTTTGTTTTAATTTCGAGGACAAATTTTTTTTAAGGTGGATAGATTTGTCACCTCCAATTTTCAAAATTGAGGGCAAATTTATCATTTTTATTATTCTAATATTTTTGTGAATATTTATTTATTAATATTGTATTTTGGGGTTTTATTTGATCGGGTTTGAGTTTTGTCTCATTTTGACTTGTGCTAGCGACTCGGATCAGTTTTGGACCCAACTAGACCCGACCAACTTGTTATTACCAAATCTAGATATTTATATTTGACTAATCCCATTTGATTTTAGTAGGATTAGGGATTAGAATTAGATTAGAACTCGAAATTAGGAGTTTTTAAGTTACCATTTTGACCCCAACTCAAAACCACTCATTTCTTTGACTTGGAGGTCATTTTGGTAACTTGCCAAATGCCCCCAACCCTCTAAAATATGGTCAGCAGCAGCTAGCACCCCTCCCATGCTCTCATTGGCAAGAAAACTCTCTTTCTCTTCATTTCTCTCATTCTACAAAAAACTCCTTCTTTTTCCTTTGGATTTTAAGCTCCAAAGTAAGTCAAATCTCTTCTTATTCTCTTCCATACTCTAGATCTCTCTCTAATCTTGGTGCTAACCATTGTTTATCTCTTATTTGTAATTTTTATCTAGGTAGAACCTAGCATGGAGGGATTGGAAGCTTAGATTTGGCTTTGACCCAAAAAGAACCAATTTTGGAGCTTTTTCTTGGGATTCCAACTCCCAAGAGGTAAACCCTAACTCTAACTCTTGTAATTGCTCCTAATTAGTGTTATTTGTATATTAGAGGATGCCCGAGGTGTAGGATAACCTGTTAGAAGTGGTTTGGAACCCATTGGACTCAATTTGGGACTTTCGGACTAGGTTTAGTGCCAATTTTGGGGAAAATCCTAAATTGACATGTTTGGGTATTGTCCCTAGCCTATTTAGACCTAATTAAGTTAGTTTGGGTGAGATGAGGCTAGGTACGTGTCCATATTTGGATATGTGGGGTCGTTTTGCGAGAAATCATAAAAATAGGCTTTTTCGGGATTTTTGGGTTCCAACGCACGGGTGACTTTTTGCACCGACACTAGAATCGGCAAGTTAGCACTTAGAATAGGTTCTAATCATTATTTAGAACTCGTGGGTAGAGTTTGGGTCGATTTCGGATAGGTTTGGTGTCCGTATCGTGCGGTATCGCGAATCGGACACTCCTGAGTCGCCAGAATGGCCATTTGGCCATTCGGGCCTCATTTCTCATTTTTGCTCGCGTGCGCGAGTTATATGGATTGTGTGGGATACGTGTCTAAGCCCTAGAGGGTAGAATTAAGAGGATTTGGATATTCGGATAGGTTTCGGGATATTTTGTATATATATAAATGTTAGTGTATGTGTATATATATAGAGCGAGATAGATATATGTATATATATGTACGTGTGTGGGCTTGTGTATGTGTTCTAGTGTTGTAGTAGTGGTGGTGTTGGATTGTGTATATTTTCATGTGTGTGTGTGTGTGTCTTTATATATTATGTTGTGTGTGTGTCTTTATATATATAATAGATGTGAGAGTGGTTATATATACATATTGTGTTTTTTTATATATATATTTATGGGTGTGTGAGTTTCTTGATGTATATATATTATGTTTGTGTGTGTTTATATTTATATGTTGTTGTTGTGTTCTATTTTTGTTGTTGTAGAGGGGGTTTGTGAGAGTTCTTGAGAGGTTTTGTGGTGGAGTTTGTAGAGTATTAGAGGGGAGGGATGTATAGAAGTATAGATGAGTGTAGAAGGGGATAAAGAAGGGAAATAGCAGCAGCAACAGCAGTCTTAGACTGCTGTCCAAACAGTAGCTGCAGTCCCCATTGGGGACTGCATAGTTTAGGTAGTGCAGGATGGTTTTTGGGGGTTTTTCCAAATGCCTACCGCCACTTGTCAACCACATTTTCTACTATGAAACCCCTAAGTTAGAGAGTGTTTTTAGTGTGTTAGGTGGTTAGTGGGGTAGTGTTTCTAGTGGTATAAAATAAGGTTGGTCATGTTATTTTATATGTCATGTTAAGATACATTAGGGGGGTTTGTGGTAGATGTTTGAGTTGATTTTTGAGAGTTATTTTAGAAGTAGCATTCTAAGTTAGATGGGGGTTAGATAGATGATGTTTGTGAGAAAGAGTGAGTGTGGTGTAGAAGAATGAGTTATGTTAGATGTGGTATCTAGATATCTCAAGATTACCTTAAGGTAATGTGTAGGAAAGTAACATATTAGAAAAGATAGTTTTGATGTCCAAGATAGTAGGAATTTATGGTTGGTAATAGTTAGATAGGTTAGTGTCTAGCTACCCTAAGAAGCCCAGGTTAGTATTCCAAGATATAGATGGGTTACCGTTGTATTGGGACAAGGTAATGGAAATTACCTTGGTAAAGGTAAGTTAAGGTAATGGAGTAATTGTAAGTTTTGAGTTAGATAGTTTAAGATGTGGCTAGAAATATGTTCTCTTGGTTGGTAATGGTTAGGATTAGTGCCCTTAGACTAGTTTTGACCTCAGTTGACCGTTTTGACCAAAAGTCAACAAAAGTCAACCGAGAGTCAAACTTAGCCTATAAGTGAGTAGATTTGACCGAAACCAAACCAGAGTTGACCAGTTGACTGAAAGTCAATAGTTGGTCAACATTTTGACTAGTTTGACCTAGGGTTGACCCAGGGTTGACCAAGTGTTGACCAGAGTTGACTTTTTAACCAAAAGTCAACTGTAAGTCAACCCTTGATCCAGATTGACCTAGTTTGACTTGGATTGACTTCATGTGACCTTATTTGACCTTGGTTATCCTAGTGTGACCTAGTTTGGCTCAGTATGACCTAGTATGACCTAGTTTAGCTTGGTGTGACTTAGTTTGACCTAGTTTTGACTTAGACTTGCATATCATGACTAGATTAGCTTTTCTTTCATTATTAAACCATGTTTTGACTTGTAGTATCTCATCTTTAGGTCTGTGATTACTCTGAGCATCTGTTCACCTTATCAGCTCAGGACCACAGGCGAGTACATTTACTGATAGTTTTCGTTGTCTTGATATCTGCTATATCCGATTCAGTTGTAGTATCTTACTTGATTTCCAGACATGATAGTTTACGGACTAGTATATGTCGGATCCTGTCATGAGATGTTGTTCCCGGATTACTTGGTATATTGGTACAAGATTTGATTTGTTACTTATACTTGTATAGACATGGACTTGGGAGTGGGCTGATCACCTGCTTTTGAATCTCGTGTCATGACGTGTTATGTCCGGATCCTTTATACTATTCGGGGATAGGAAGTTATTAGTGGTTGTGTGATCAAAATTCCCACTTGTTTTTCACACTGGTACTCGTCACTTATCCATAGCTACGTGTTCATAACTTTCCATGGTAACCGGCCTTATTCTTCACACTGGTACTAGTCACTTGTTCATAGCCGGTCGGATGGAAAGCCTGAACATGTTTTTCTCAAGCCGATCACACAACGCACTAATATTTCAAGGCACATTTTATATTTATTATCGGGGAGGCTAAGTTATGTTCGGGAGAAGGGTTACAACTCAGGTCCTTGTTTGGTTTAAGGGTTGTAACTCGGCTTCCGAATAATTCTCAAGTCATCATATATATATACATATTGTCATCATATTCAGTACTCACATCTTGATATATATTTCCTGTTGATTTTGTCTTGTATTTTATTACACTGCCTCTTATAGAATTTGTCAATTCATATGGAACTGCTGTTGGTGTTTGTACTTGCTCATTTTCCTGACAGGATACCGTTATGATATATTACAGATGACTCTGAGGCAGACTGCTCGAGACCTATTATGGGCTCGAGCTAGATGGAGTAGTCCAGGACCGTGGCCTTATAGTAGAGCCACTAGACTTTGCTTTTCCGGAGTAGTGTAGCATAGTTGGGTTGCCTGGACTGCGATCCAGCTAGTATTATGGGACTGTAGCTTTCATATTATATTCTGTGACTCTGTGGTGTTGTGTATAGCTTTGGGCTTGTGTAGATCTTGAACTTATTTCCTGCTTTCATCTATCATATTTCCTTTCCGTACTATCTACCTTAGTTTTACTTTGTGATTGAGACTGTATTGCTATGTTACCTCCATTCGGAGTGTATATACTGTACATGTACCTTTATCTGTTTTAGTCGTAGTATTTACAGACCATATATACAGCATTTTACCGCCGATTCTGCGGCGTAGGCTGGATGTAACCACGTGCTCGTGCCCCTCTTCAGGGTGCGGGTCGTGACATTCTTCTCCAACTTTTTCGAGAAGAAGAACCTAGGAAGTTGGGGGTTCCCAGACTTCCCAACCTTCAATCCAAGCCCAAATCTGGACTTCCATAGGTCAAAATAGGGTAGAATAAAATTGTCTACAACATAGAACAACCAGATTTTAAAAATAAAGAAGTTTGATAGGTCAAAACCAAGAAGAACCAAAAGTAACATAAGCTCAGATCTACAAAAATATACTCATGAAAACCAAAATTTCCAAGTTCTAAAGAGACTTAAAATCAAGTAAGGAAGAGAATGGAACAATAATACTTGAGATCCATCATGAAGCAAGTTATACTTGTCTAAGCTCTCTAGGTTGGTGGGAGAGTAATAGAGGATGAAGAAGAAGTAAATGAGAGTAATGAAGAGAGAAAGTAAAAGGGTCCAAATATCAAGTCCAAGTCAAATCTCCACCACCCATTCCTTCCTACAAGATCTAGGCCATCAACCCCTTATCATGATGAACCCAGCTAAACCAAGTTGGTTCAACATGAACAAAATAAACCAAGAGCTTAAGCAAAAGCAGAAAATAAAATACAGAAAATTAACTCGCATGAAATTACAGAATAAATTAAAAGAATTAAATATAGAACAAATGCATGATAAATATTAAATAAATATATTCAAGCAGTACATGTATTAAAATACGTATTCTGGGAACGGAAAGTGACATCTCTACCCTTCTTAGAAAAATTTCGTCCTCAAAATTTTAAATCCAAGCAGGATAGAAACATCAGAGCTAAACTAATCCAAGTACAAGCAATTCGAGCAAGCAGTCATCTTACAATATCTATAGTAAGTAATATATCTATATTTATCCATCTACGACATCAAGCAATTCTATTCATAGGGTGATAAGCATGAGAAATTAAGATAATCAAGGTACACGAAAAAAGATATACCTTGTGAGTCAAATTGGTGTTAATACCGTGATCGGACATCATCCTCACGTTTCCACGTTGACTCTCCTATGGAGTGATGACCCCAAGCAACACGGACAAGGCTAATTATTCAGTTCTTGAGTATCTTCTCCCTTCGGTCCAAAATGGACACAGGCTGCTCCTCGTAAGACAGGTTGGTACCCACAACCAGCTCAGAATGATCGAGGACATGGCTTGGGTCCGATACATATCTACGCAACTGAGATACATGAAACACATCATGCACCTCTCGTAACGAAGGTGGAAGGGACAAACGATAAGCAACATCGCCTACCCTATCGAGGATAGCAAATGAGCCTATGTATCGCGGACTCAACTTTCTGCAAACGCTAAATCTAATGACCCCATGAGTAGGTAAAATCCGTAAGTACACGTGGTCCCCAACAGAAAATTCTAGCGGCCTACGATGCTGGTCTGCCCAATAACGATGTCGATCTTGCGCAACTCGAAGTCGCTCTCTAATCCCCTTAACCACTTCAACCGTCTGAACAATCATCTCTGGGCCTAATATCTTCCTCTCCCCGATATCATCCCATGCCAGTGGCGACCTACACTTCTTACCATATAGTGCTTCGAATGGCGCCATCTAGATACTGGCTTATAACTGTTATTGTACGAGAATTCGACTAAGTGCAGGTGACTCTCCTAAGACCCTCCAAAATCTAGGGTGCAAGCTCGTAACATATCTTCTAAAGTCTGAATTGTTCTTTCTGATTGTCCATCCTTCTGTGAGTGGTAGGTCGTACTAAATCTTAACTTGGTACCCAGGCTATGATGTAGACTCTTCCAGAAATGTGATATAAAACGGGTATCTCTATCTGATACAATACTGACAGGGACCCCATGTTGCCTGACTATTTGCTGTATATACAACTCTGCCAACTTTTCTGTAGATTATCCTACTCTAAAAGGAAGAAAATGTGCCACCTTCGTAAGCCGATCTAATATCACCCAAATAGCATCCTTACCACTTGGTGATCTCGGTAAATCGGTCACAAAGTCTATTGTGATATGCTCCCACTTCCATTCCGGGATAGAAAGCGATTGTAATAATCCAGCTGGCCTCTGTTGTTCTGCCTTCACCTGCTGACATATTAAGCAACGAAAAATGAATCTAGCTATCTTTCTCTTCATTCCGTTCCACCAGAAGTGTTGCTTGATATCTTGGTACATTTTGGTCCCTCCAGGGTGTATAGAATACTGAAAACTGTGGGCTTCTGCCATAACCTCCTGTCTGATATCTCCACTTGGTACACATAGACGTGATCCAAATCTATGTGTACCATCTTCGTAAATTTTTATCTCCTTCCTGAGTTCCGACTTACATTCTGTCCTAAGCTTCTGAATCCTTGGGTCATGTGCCTGAGCTGCCTTGATCCTGTCTACTAAGTCGGATTGAACTTGTAGACTTGCCAGAATTTCTACATCACTAGGAAGTATAATCTCGATACCCATCTCCTGAAGATCTTCTAAAATATGTTTTTGTGATGTCAACATAAATGTGCCGTCTCTCCTGCTAAGAGCATCTGCTACCACGTTAGCCTTGCCTGGATGATACTGAAGCTCCACGTCGTAATCCTTGATCAACTCTAACCATCTTCTCTGTCTCATGTTCAATTTTTTATGAGTAAAGATGTACTTCAGACTTTTGTGGTCTGTGTACATGTCCACTCGATCACCGTACAAGTAATGCCTCCATAGCTTCAAAGCAAATACTACTGCCGCTAACTCCAAGTCATGAGTCGGATAATTCTTTTCGTGGTCTCAAAGTTGCCTAGATGCATACGCTATCACCTTTATATGTTGCATTAGGACACACCCAAGTCCCTTTCCTAACGCGTCACAATATACAGTAAAACCTCCGGGTCCAACTGGCAATGTAAGAATAGGTGCCGATATCAACTTCTACTTCAAATTCTCAAATGATGCATGGCATTATGCCGACCAGAAGAATGGCACATCCTTTCGTGTCAAGTGGGTCATGGGTGCTGAGAGTCTTGCGAAGTTTGATATGAACCTTCTGTAATATCCTGTCAATCCTAAGAAACTTCGCACATCTGCTACAGTCTTAGACATTGGCCAACTCTCTACTGCTTCTATTTTTTTGGGATCCACTGCCACTCCAGCCCCTGATATGATGTGACCTAAAAATGAAATATGGTCTGACCAAAACTCATATTTGTTGTGCTTGGCATACAACTGGTTCTCTCTCAGAACCTGTAACACTTTCTTGAGGTGATCTTCATGCTCTTTTTCTCTAGCTGAGTATACAAGAATGTCGTCGAGGAATACAACGACAAATTGATTTAATTACGACATAAAGATGTGGTTCATCAAATCCATAAATATTGTTGGAGCATTGGTCAAACCAAACGACATTACTAAGAATTCGTAATGCACGTACTTTGACCTGAATGCTGTCTTGGGAATATTTTCTTCTTGAACTCTAACTTGATGATACCCCGACCGAAGATCTATCTAGGAGAAAAGTCTTGCTCTGCTCAACTGATCAAACAAGTCGTCGATCCTTGGTAGTGGGTATTTGTTCTTTACTGTTGCCGCGTTGAGCTTTCTGTAGTAAATGCACAATCTTGATGATCCATCCTTCTTCCCTACAAGTACCACTGGTGCTGCCCATGGTGACTCGCTGTCTCGAATAAACTTATTCGTCTTCAGTTCCTCTATGTGCTGATACACTTTGGCCTACTCTGTGAATCCGACATTCTATAAACTCGATCCGATATCGGTTTAGTTCCAGGTGCTAATTCTATGCTGAACTCGATATCTCTAATGGGTGGTAGACCTGGAAGTTCCACGAGAAATACGTTAATAAACTCTTCAACTATCTTCGAAACTTGAACTTCTTCCATTGCTGCTACTATTCCTTCTTCTTATTGAGTTGCCACTGATCTGACTAAGGTAAATCGCTCCATGCCTGGAATATTAAAAGATACACTCCCTCTACGGTAATCTATTGTGGCACAACTGTCTTTCAGCCAGTCCATGCCTAGAATAATATCGAAATTCCTCATAGGAAATTCTATCAACCTGGCGGGTAAGGAACGCTCGCACACTATAACTCTACACGCTAGAATAACTCTACTAACTCCTGCGAGCCCATTACCAGTGAGTATATTCAACCTCCCTGACCATGCTTCGAATTCCATTCCTAGTCATGTCGCAAATTGTGTAGATATAAATGAGTGTGATGCTCCTGAATCAAACAATGCTACTGCGAGATATGAGGCGACGAGAATGTTACCTGCCACAACATCTTCCGATGCCAATGCCTCTTCCAAGGACAGATTGAATGCCTGCCCTCGGGCTCCTTGTTGGTTCCCATGCTGCGGCCGAGCTTGGTGCTGCTAGTGGCCTCTGCCTGGGTGATGCTGGAGGGGCCTATGTTGTTGCTGCTGCATCGGCGGTCCCTGCTACCGAAATATCTGAGCCTGTGACATCAACGAACGTTGTGCTAACGGTCTCACCGCTACCGTTGGTCCTTGGTACTGGCCTGCCCCTGGTGCTGACAGAGCAGAAAATTGTGACCTCGAATTCATAGGACAGGTGAAAACTCGATGATCTGAACTTCCACATATTAAACACTGTCCGTTCAATGCCCGACACACATCTCTAGTATGCCCTGCCTTCCCACAATAAGTGCAGCACGTTGGGGGTTGCTGGTTCTTCCTCTATTGCGGTTGTTGCCTTGCTGGGGGTGCTGGCACTCGTATTGCCACATCGTGAATGCGAATGCTAGGGGGTTGTGCTGTAACTCAGGGTGCTGCTCTCCCTCCTCCTTCTATCTGATTCTCTTCTGACCTCCAGTCCTAGATGTGATCCTCTGGATGGTGATCTCTTGCCTCTGGGTTGCCGTCAATACCTCATCGAAAGTCTGGTAGTTGTGTCCCTCTATCAATTGCAAGAGCTCAAGATAAAACCCTTGCTGAAATCTCATAGCCCTCTGGCTCTCTGTTGCTACCATCTCCGGGGCGAACCTACTCAGTCTGCAGAACTCTGCTTCATAAGCATCTACTGTCTTGCCAGCCTGCTAGACTTTGATAAACTTCTGTTGTAGCTCAAACTGCGCCACAACTCCATAGTACTTTATCTTGAATCTCGCAGAAAAATCATCCCAAGCAATAGGACGTCTGATGCCCACTTCTTCTGATTCCCACCAATCACGTGCGAGGTCTTGAAGCAACAGCTTCACTAGATCCACACGTTCTTCCGTCAGAACCTTAGCCGCTATCAAAATAGCCTCGATGTCCTTAAGCCATGCATCTGCTGAAATGGCATCTTCCGTGCCCTCGAAACGACGGGAGTTGTACTTGTAAAATCTGGTTGATGCTCCTGAGTCTGTCCTCACCCCTCTTTCCAAAGTCGTCTGTAATCCTTGGTTGAGCAATACATTCTGCTCTTGTAGCTGAGTGTACATGCATTGCTGGGCCAACATCTGATATTTCTGAGTAGCTATCATCCCTCTTATGATCTCTATAAGGGTTGGTGTGTCTACTGCCATAGGGGTAGGTGGAACTGTTAGTAGTGTTGGAACCTCCGGATACTGCGGTCCAGCTATTGGTTCTACTATCACCTCTTCTTGGATGGTCTCTTGAGGTAGTACTGGCCTTTGTTGCTGACCAACATGTCATGTTGTTCGTGTTGCCCTTGTTGTTGCTATCCAGCTATGACAGATGTGGACGAAGTGTCCCTAAGAAAAGGGACAAGAGAACAATCAAATAATCGGACAGGAAAGATCAATGAAGTCAAAGGATACTGGAATGACAAGCTAGGGTTGAGAATAACGAATCATGAAATCAAAGGAGAAACATGTGTGATTGAGTCATCCTATAAATTAAAATATCCCACAAGTCTGAAATTAGACCTGCATAGACCACCACTAAAACCTTGTCACACCCCAGAACCGGAATACCGGAGAGCGGGAGAATGACTCAGCCAGCTACGTATTACGGGTAGAATAATACCGTATAATACAATCAATATTGTCTAACGACGAGGGGGTGCATACTACATGAAAGTCTCACTATGGTCACTCAACATCTATTGTCTCAATCATTCAAACAAGAAACAATAATAGAGAACATGTAAGATAAAACAGTAAGGTGTCCCAAAGCTCAGTCAAAATGTTCTTGACATCTGGTTGCACAAAACATAGCCAGATGATATAGCAAGGTATACACAATTATTATCAGCTGCAGCCTGACTTAGTTATATTTATGTAAAGGTAAGTGCAAGGCAGTCCGACTAACATATCAGTGCCAAACGGCAATAAGTAAAGTAAGTAGAACGAACAGGGAAGCAAGGAACCCACTCATGTCCTCCTGCGATCATCTCTAGTATTGACCATCTTGGTGGTGGAAGTAAGCTGAGTCCTCGGGAGCTGGCTCTAAATCTGGCTATACAAAACCATAGAGGTTAGACCTCTAATAGCAAGTACCGCAAGGAAGCACGATATGAGAAATTATAACTATTGATAAGAGTTAAGAATATGATAAATAGATCTCTGCTTGCTAGTGGGGTTCGCACAACATCACGATACTTCAAGCCAACTTTCCAACCAAACAAGGACAGAAGTCGACCCGTCATGTCCTGACGTTCTGCTCATCTCAGTAGTTAACAGAGTAGGTACAATACACAAACAAACTAATTTAAACGGCCATGTAACTACTACGGCTTGCTATTGTGAGTTCCAAGCTGTTTTGGAAACATGCAATAAGGGATTCCTCAGTTCTTACAATGTACAAGCAAGGCTAGTCTATCCAATAATCAATTGCGCCAATCATGAATTAGACGTGTCCCAGCGGGACGCCCATCATTAATATACAGTAAATATAAACAGATACCACTCCCTACCCGTGCGGCAGATTTACAGTATTCGTGGGAACCAGTCGGCATGTCGGGGCACTAATTGTCCCAAGATGGTTGTCATGTAAGAACTCGAGAATCCATTACCTCCATGCAATAGTTTTTTTTTATTTGGCTTAGTAGACACTATGTTAATTGAAATCTCATGCCGTGGATCATGATCATTCTGAATGAGTACTCCCATACAGAGTACGATATGTATAACTCTAGAACGATACAAGTGCGGCTAGGTTATAGGTCTTACATAGCGTAATGCAACAATCAAGCCTAGCCACGGAATAATCATGTCTTGAACGTAAGGTACACATGCTGCCTTTGCAGAAAAATAAAAGTCAACATGTATCCGTATGCCAATGTTCGGATCGGCTAGTCGATCGCGATGGTTCATGGTTCATTCATGAACGTGTCTCATTCAATTCAATAAGACGACTAGCCATTCTTCTAGTCCCAACTAGGAACGCATGATCAATCATTAGTCAAGGTAACAATTAATGTCAATTTGGGACAAGAAATAGCCCAAAAGACGGCAGTAGATGGATGTCCATCTACGCGGCAGGACAAGTGGGTATCCATCTATGCGACCAAAGTCAAATCAGGATCCCATGCGGCAGGGTCAGATCAGGATCCCATGCGGCAGTAGATGGATGCCCATCTATACGGCAGGGTCGAATCAGGATCCCATGCGGCAGTAGATGGATGTCCATCTATGCGGCAGGGTCAAATCAGGATCCCATGCGGCACGGGAGCCAAGGGCCATGTCCTATGCGGCCAAGAATCGCCATGCGGTAAGGGCCAAACGGCCATGCAGCATGCGGCTAGGGGGGCAGGGGCCATACGACAAGGCTGCCAAGAGCCATGCGGCAAGAGGGAAACAGGAGCCATGCGGCAAGGCTGCCAAGAGCCATGCGGCTAAAGTCAACCAAAGCCATGTGGCAAGCAGCTATGCGGCAAAGGCCTATGCGGCATGCTACCATGCGGCACGCGACCAAAGGGATAACGCGGCAAAGAGGGGGCCGCATGAACACTGGAGTGTCTATGCGGCCAAAGAGGAGCTGCAGGGGACTTTCCACATGAAAGGCCATGCGGGAGGCACTGTTCTTCTTCTCCAACTTTTTCGAGAAGAAGAACCTGGGAAGTTGAGGGTTCCCAGACTTTCTAACCTTCAATCTATGCCCAAATCTGGACTTCCATAGGTCAAAATAGGGTAGAATAAAATTCTCTACAATATAAAACAACTAGATTTTGAGAATAAAGAAATTTGATAGGTCAAAACCAAGAAGAACTGAAAGTAACATAAACACAGATCTACAAAAATACACTCATGAAAACCAAAAACTCCAAGTTCTAAAGAGACTTAAAATCAAGTAAGGAAGAAAATGGAACAATAATACTTGAGATCCATCATGAAGCAAGTTGTACTTACCTAAGCTCTCTAGGTTGGTGGGAGAGTAATGGAGGATGAAGAAGAAGTAAACGAGAGTAATGAAGAGAGAGAAAAGTAAAGGGTTCCAAATATCAAGCCTAAGTCAAAATCTCCGCCACCCATTCCTTCCTACAAGATTTAGGCCATCCACCCCTTATCATGATGAACCCAGCTAAACCAAGTTGGTTCAACATAAAAAAATAAACCAAGAGCTTAAGCAAAAGCAGAAAATAAAATACAAAAAATTAACTAGCGTGAAATTACATAATAAATTAAAGAAATTAAATACATAACAAATGTATGATAAATATTAAATAAATACATTAAAGCAGTACACGTATTAAAATACGTATTCTGGAAACGGGGAGTGACAGTATTCATTGTCACTTTTCTTTTCTCTTTTATACAGGAAAGTTGAGCTTCCCTTCTTCATTATTGGTCTTCTTTGAACCAACAATCTGTTTGATAATGACCATATTTTTTACAATTATAAAAATGAACTTGATAAGAATCTTTACAACCTCTACCTCAGCCTCTACCTGTAGCGCTTCCTCTTCCTTTTCCTCTCGTTCTCCTCCAATTTTGGAGAAGAATCAACATCTCTATTTTTTCTCAGCTGCGATGTATTTGCATTCAATGTGTTTTCCTCTCTTCGACGACTTCTTGGACCACTTCTTTTTTCCTTCGAACCGTATCGAAAAGACGTGTTTGGAAAGCTTACTCTAGACGAGTGGAATCATATTGTTTCATACAAGGTTCATGGGACTGAAGTGAACTTAATAAACTCTCCACAGAAAATATAGGCAATTCTTCAATGGCTACCACGGTAGACTTAAATTTTCGAGTCAAGTTTCGCACAATCTTCTCAATGATTCTTTGATCTTTAACTTTCTCACCATTTACTTTCAATTGGTTAACATTAATTGAAACAATCCGATTGATAATCTTCAATGGATTCTACATCTTTCAGTGTATCAAATTCACTATAAAGAGTTTGTAGCCTTATTTTTTTTACCTTGTCATCTCCCTTGTGTGAAGAATGAAGTGTGTCCTACGCTTCCTTTGCCGAAGTCACCGTCGATATCTTTTCAAAGATGATCTCATCCATCGCTTGGTAGATGAAAAATAACACTTCTTGTCCTTTTTGCGAGCTTCCTTCAATCCTTGAAGTTATTGTGTATTAAGACTTATCACATCAACGGGTTGGTAGATCACCTTCATTTGAATACTCCATTGATTGTGATTCTTGCCAGTGAAGAGAGATAGTTGGGGATGCAACATGTTGTTGTAGTTGTTGGAAGCCATGTCACCTCTCTAGCTATGATACCACTTTGGTGGAGATAAACTTCTTTTGTAGATGAGAAAGCATAAGAGGGATGTGTTATCTTTCTAATAAATGCTACTCAAAATATATACTATGATGTGGAATAAAAATTTGTTGATTTGCTTGATGAAAAATGTACATGATGATGCTCTTATATAGTATATGAATTGACATAAGTTACATGCTTATTAAAGTGATAAGTTAAATAGAATGTAAGAAAAAAACTGATTTGAAACTTCTCACGCATGAACATAGCATATATAACAAAGGATGTTTCTCCTCTCAATCGAAGATTTATAACTCTTCAAGTTTGTAACTCCAGCATATAACAATTGTAGCGCCCCGCTTTCGATAGGCGACGGAACTTCATAATATGCTAGCGCCGAGTCAGATCGGCCGGGAACTTAGATGGCCATCTGACTCGATCGCTAAGCTTGGTAAACGTTAACGCCTTGCGGCATCGATTCAAATCGATTTGGACGGAAGTTACGAGAATCGATCCAACTAATGGAATGACTTCTGTTGGAATAAGTCCTAGATGCAGCGGGCTGCGTCTCGACGAGTGAGCTCTCTATAAGAGTCCCTTCGACGGGACCGGACCGCTGTATGGTTTTCTTGGAGCTTTGCCGCTGGGCTTGATTGAAGTGCTTTCGCGTCGTTTTCATGGATGTAATTACAAATTTCGATGCAAGGGGAAAAGAAGGAAATCTAACAAAGTGTTGATGCATTGTAGGAGCTCGCGTAACTAAGGATTGACGTTGCGTAGCGCTTCGACGACCTGCACAAAGCAAAGTGATCGGTGGGTGATTCGGCCCCTTCTTTTCTACTCTATCCCGCAAACTTATTCCTTGCTTCGAATTCATTCAAATCGAACGATGCCAAGTTAATTGCATGCCAATCCACTAAGTCCAAGAACTCGGAAAAATGTATAAATTTAGAGTAATTCACTCTGAAAATACAAGTCTATCACATAAACCAGAAAGTTTAAGGTTCTAGTAAAAAGATAGACTATTTCAAGTGCTGCAAAATATTATGAAACGTCGATCGTGGGTTATGATGCCTCGGACAATTTGGTGCCTACGGGACGCTAAATCGGAGTACGGCTTGGGGAAAATGAAACGTTGCATGAGTTGGGGGAAATGATAATGTCGTTCAATACTGTCCGCGCTATACAAAACTGGTTGCATATATAAACTGTTCACGCATTGGCATGGTCATGGACAGCTTGTGCACAAGTTGATATTTTCCTCGAATCGATATCCGGGGCATCGGAATCGACTCGACCTAGGAGGAATGAATAATCGTGCTTCGGCACTGATGCATTGCGGGACCGTCAGTCAGGCTTGCAACCTAGACTGAGCGGGCCGAAATGCCGTTGAGATAGTCCCACGTGATGTGTAACATCAATGACCGTATATAAGATAGTAGCATGCTCACCTATTGTCTTATGCAAGTGTGAATATTATCTCTATTTTTATGCAGGGACGAGCACGGCCGTGGTAAGAAATATGATAAACTGCTATGGTTCACTGTATGCTTTATTAGGCAAAGATGGCTATCGAATATGAACTAAATTCATTTAGTTCTAATAGAAAGACAACTCTAAAGCATGCCTACCCTAACAATCAGATTCGGTTTAGACGAGTGGGTTCGTCTCGTCCACTTAGCAAGTGTGCTAATCTCATTCCCCCAATTTCCCCAGGTGCGACGGACGCGTTCAACTAAACTGGAGCTGAAGTACGGAGAGGCGTTTTGAAGCTCTTCCTATGCTGAAGTATTTTGAAGCCAATTCAAGTCGACGACTTTGTATAAAGGGGCGAATGTATAGGACGGCAAGCGTTAGTTCAGGCAACTTGTCGAATGTATTTCCTTATGTTTTCAATCAATGTAGCCGCAACGGCATCCAATGTAAATTATGACTTGTACTTCGTTGCAAGCTATGAATGAAAAGTATTTCTATCTTTCTATACTGCGCCTTATATTCTGATGTGATTTGTGAAGTTTCGACTTGGCGTATTTATATCAAAATCAAAAGATAACCATTTGAGAACTTGTCATCTTGCCTTGCACGAGCGCAACTCCAGGCTCGTGCGGCATCACGCCTTAGCGAGGACGATCGAATTGGCAAAGTAACACCGGAGACGAACGGTTTGTCGACTCGGGGCGTGACAAATTGGTATCAGAGCACAGTTATGTTTCCTCGGATTTTCGAAAGATGTTTCATTATTGGAATATCCGTTACGATGGCTCGATTGAATGCTTGTCGACATGTTGCATGAAATAAAAGTTCCATACAGGTAAGCCCGTAGATATTTTTGAAAAAATACTAACGGGTTTACTCTGTTTTGTAGGAATAACTAAGAAAAGGAACAATCCCGCCCCAACCCAAACTGTAGATAGTACGTCGAGCACAAAAAGCACCGAGCCTAGCGAGACGACTATGCAGAAGATGCTACAGTTGATGGAGCTGCAGCAGCAGCAGCTTCAGACTCAATTCAAAGCCCAATTCGAAGCACAACAAAAACAGATGAATGTCCTGACTCAAATAGTGAGCAAAATGGCGGGGAATACCAAGACGACGGACGAAGAGACCGGGGAAAAGCAAGGCGACCAAGAAGAAAACGAGGAAGAAGAGACTCAACCGCAAATGATAGATTCTTCTTCCTTGTTCAAGGCAAAGGAGTTCCGCAAGATGAATCCACCGAAGTTCAACGGCCGAGCGGAGCCTGATGTGATCGTGGGATGGCTCGCGGAGATGGAGGACCTGTTTAATCTGCTTAGCATCGAAGGGTCTCAGCGGGTAACTTGTGCGGCGTTACAGCTGCAACTGAGGGCGTACGACTGGTGGGCTGCTAAAAAGCAGGAAATCTATGAAGCCGATACGGACGCCACGATTTCCTGAAAAATATTCAAGCAAGCCTTCCTCGAACAGTACGTTCCTCGTGCTGTCCGTCAACAAAAAGAAGACGAGTTCATGACGCTGCGACAGGGAAATATGTCTGTCGACGATTATGATTCGAGCTTCTCAAAGCTGACGAAGTTTGCCGGCGCCTTCCTGCCCAACAAGGAGGCCTGGTGTGAACGCTTCCAACAAGGCCTAAATGACGAACTACGAAGGGACGTCATGAATCAAAGGTGCCGAACATACCGTGAATCCTATAATACCGCTCTTGATAGTGAGCGCATCTTTGGCCGTATGTCGAGTAGAGGCATCCGTAACCACTTCAACAAGCGTCCTAACGACGCCGGCGCCGGGGGATCGGGAATAACAAAGCGTCCGAACAGATTCGATGATCGAGGCCATGGCAGTCAACACTGCACCAGGTGCGGTAGGCGTGGGCACCGAACCGTCGACTGCGTCACGAGATCTTGCTACAAGTGTGGCGAGGTAGGCCATATAGTTACATATTGCCCGCACAAAGGTCCGAATCAACACAACCCGCCGAGGAACGTCCCGAATCCGCATAAAGCGCCGATACTGCAAGACGCAAATGCGGTGCCCGTCAACCAGCAGAACCAACGACATGGAGCTCAAGGCCGAGTTTATGCCTTAACTCGGGACGAGGCATTCGCGTCCGATACTGTTGTAACAGGTATATTACTCTACAAAAGTATACCTGCTCGAGTCCTATTCGATTCGGGTGCGACGCATAGCTTTATATCTGCTGATTTTGCGAATGAAAATAAAATAACCATGCAATCACTAGATATAAATATTAGCGTTAGCACTCCGTCGGAAGTCGATATGCCTGCGAACTTCATTTGTAGGGATGGCCACATTTGCATCGGAGGAAGATATCTATCCTTGGATGCCGTCGTACTAGACATCAAAGATTACGACATCATCCTGGGCATGGATTGGTTGGGCGCTTGTCGTGCAACGATCGAGTGCACGGAGAAGAGAGTGGTGTTTCGTCTTCCTGGCGAGACAGAGTTCTCATATTCGTGCGGTACGATCTCGAAGACGGCAATGATGGTGTCGGCAATCTCGGCGAGACGTATGCTGCGTTCCGGCTGCACGGGATACTTGGCATCAGTCCGAGACACGCGGAAGGATAATACAAACACAATGCAGACTGATGTTGTGACAAATTTTCCTGACGTTTTTCCTGACGAGATGTCAGGGATGCCGCCGGATCGAGAAATTGAATTCAGCATCGACACCTTTCCGGATACACGGCCGATATCCAAGGCGCCTTACCGAATGGCTCCAGCAGAACTGAAAGAACTGAAGGTGCAATTACAAGAGTTGCTAGACCGCAGATTCATTCGCCCTAGCGTCTCTCCGTGGGGAGCTCCCGTACTGTTCGTGAAGAAGAAAGATGGGTCATTGCGGCTATGCATCGACTATCGGGAACTCAACAAGGCGACCGTGCGAAACAAGTATCCTTTGTCGCAAATCGACGACTTGTTTGACCAACTGCAAGGCGCGGCAATATTTTCAAAAATCGATCTTCGTTCAGGCTATCATCAATTGAAGATCAAGTCCGACGACATATCGAAGTCTGCCTTCCGTACTCGATATGGTCATTACGAATTCCTCGTCATGCCATTCGGTTTGACGAATGCCCCAGCCGCGTTCATGGATCTGATGAACCGAGTCTTCCGACCTCAAATAGATAAATTTGTAGTCGTATTCATCGACGATATCCTTGTCTACTCAAAGAATCGTGAAGAACATGCAGAACATTTGAAGACGGTACTACAGATTCTGCGTCAAAACAAATTGTACGCCAAGCAGAGTAAGTGCGAGTTCTGGATGAGCAGCGTGACATTCCTCGGACACGTAATCTCTGCCGAAGGTGTCGCGGTGGACCCAAAGAAGATTGATGCGGTGGTGGATTGGAAACGACCTGCCTCGGTTAGCGACATCCGGAGTTTCCTTGGCTTAGCGGGCTACTACCGTCGATTCGTGCGAAGCTTTTCAAAACTAGCGTCGCCTCTGACTCGTCTTACCCAGAAGGGAGTAGTATTTGAATGGAGCGACGACTGTGAATCCAGCTTCCAAGAGTTGAAGCAACGGCTCGTCTCAGCTCCAATCCTTGCACTTCCAGACGGTCCAGAAGGCTTTCAGATATTCAGTGACGCGTCGAAAACTGGCCTCGGGTGCGTACTCATGCAGAGAGACAAAGTCATCTCCTATGCTTTACGGCAGTTGAAGTAGCACGAGAAAACTACCCAACACACGACCTAGAATTGGCGGCGATCGTCTTTGCATTGAAGTTATGGCGGCACTACCTCTATGGTGTGGCATGCAGAATCTACACCGATCACAAAAGCCTGAAGTACTTATTTACACAACGGGAACTCAACCTACGACAGCGACGTTGGCTCGAACTCATAAAAGATTACGAGCTAACGATCGAGTATACACCGGGCAAGGGAAACGTGGTGGCCGACGCACTCAGCAGAATGTTTATGGGAACACTGGCCATAAACAAGGAGATAAAGCGAGACCTTGAAGCGATGGGTATCGAACTCGGAATTGAGTATCGACACCTGCACCTAGCGCAGCTGAAGTTAGGATCGAGCCTGCTTAGCAAGATAAAGACTGCACAGGAGGACGACTCATTCCTGAAGAAAATGTGCGAGCTGATTTCAATGGAAAGGGCGACTGACTTTGCGGAAGACGGAGAC
Source organism: Iris pallida (assembly GCA_029216955.1). Classification (NCBI taxonomy): domain Eukaryota; kingdom Viridiplantae; phylum Streptophyta; class Magnoliopsida; order Asparagales; family Iridaceae; genus Iris; species Iris pallida. The sequence goes on from JANAVB010033820.1 coordinate 23,307,648, forward strand.
GGGACGATGCGACTAAAGGGAAGGCTCTGCATTCCTGAAACTGCCGAACTCAGAAAAGAAATTCTGACGAAGGCGCACTATGCGAAGTACTCGTTACATCCTGGAAGTACCAAGATGTACAAGGACTTGCGCACAAAATTTTGGTGGCACGGCATGAAGAAAGACGTGGCTACGTTCGTATCGCAATGCATGGCGTGTCAGCAGGTGAAGGCAGAACACCAACGGCCAGGCGGCGAGCTGCAGAACATCCACATTTCCGAGTGGAAGTAGGACAATATCTCGATGGATTTCATTGTAGGATTTTCGAAGACGCCGCGGGGGAATGACGCGATTTGGGTCATTGTTGATAGATTGACCAAGTCGGCTCACTTCATCACAATTAAAGTAGGATGGAGCGTCGATCGGTTAGCACAAATCTACGTCGATGAGATTGTTCGACTGCACGGGGTACCGGCCTCAATAATTTCGGACAGAGACGGGCGATTCCTATCACGTTTCTGGACGAGCCTCCAAGCGATGATGGGAACCAAACTGAACTTTAGTTCGGCGTACCATCCCCAAACAGACGGACAGACGGAGAGGGTAAATCAAATCCTAGAAGACATGCTGCGTCTGTGTGCGATCGACCTAAAGACTAGTTGGGATACGCATTTGCCGCTTGCGAAGTTTGCGTACAACAACAGTTATCAGTCGAGTATTCAGATGGCTCCATACGAAGCGCTCTACGGGAGGAAGTGCCGTTCGCCGATATGCTGGGATGAAGTCGGAGAGCGACAAGTGCTTGGACCGGAACTGGTGGAGCAGGCCGTCGAAAAGGTCCACTTGATTCGAGATAGACTCCGCATCGCGCAAAGTCGACAAAAGAGCTACCCAGATCTTCGTCGACGTCCGCTAGAGTTCTTGGTCGGGGACCATGTGTTTCTGAAAGTAACACCCATGCGCGGTGTGATGCGGTTCGGCGTTAAAGGCAAGTTGAGCCCGAGATTTGTAGGCCCCTTCGAGATCATTGAGCGAGTTGCGACGGTTGCTTATCGGATCGCACTACCTCCTGCCTTAGCTGATGTGCACGATGTTTTCCATGTTTCACAACTTCGAAAGTACGTGCACGATCCAAGTTATGTGGTTAGCTTCGATCAGTTGGAGCTACGTACTGACTTGTCTTACTCGGAGGAGCCTATTCAAATTTTGGACCGCAAGGAGAAGGTGCTACGAAATCGGTCGATGTCCTTGGTCCGCGTGTTTTGGCGGAACCATTCAGTCGAGAAGTCGACGTGGGAGATGGAGGCAGAGATGAAAGAGAAGTACCCCGCGTTGTTTGTCTAAATAAAGGTCAGACCCTTGTTCTTAAGTTTCGGGATGAAACTTTTTATTAGTGGTATATTATGTAGCGCCCCGCTTTCGATAGGCGACGGAACTTCATAATATGCTAGCGCCGAGTCTGATCGGCCGGGAACTTAGATGGCCATCTGACTCGATCGCTAAGCTTGGTAAACGTTAACGCCTTGCGGCATCGATTCAAATCGATTTGGACGGAAGTTACGAGAATCGATCCAACTAATGGAACGACTTCTGTTGGAATAAGTCCTAGATGCAGCGGGCTGCGTCTCGGCGAGTGAGCTCTCTATAAGAGTCCCTTCGACGGGACCGGACCGCTGTATGGTTTTCTTGGAGCTTGGCCGCTGGGCTTGATTGAAGTGCTTTCGCATCGTTTTCATGGATGCAATTACAAATTTTGATGCAAGGGAAAAAGAAAGAAATCTAACAAAGTGTTGATGCATTGCAGGAGCTCGCGTAACTAAGGATTGACGTTGCGTAGCGCTTCGACGACCTGCACAAAGCAAAGTGATCGGTGGGTGATTCGGCCCCTTCTTTTCTACTCTGTCCCGCAAACTTATTCCTTGCTTCGAATTCATTCAAATCGAACGATGCCAAGTTAATTGCATGCCAATCCACTAAGTCCAAGAACTCGGGAAAATGTATAAATTTAGAGTAATTCACTCTGAAAATACAAGTCTATCACATAAACCAGAAAGTTTAAGGTTCTAGTAAAAAGATAGACTATTTCAAGTGCTGCAAAATATTATGAAACGTCGATCGTGGGTTATGATGCCTCGGACAATTTGGTGCCTACGGGACGCTAAATCGGAGTACGGCTTGGGGAAAATGAAACGTTGCATGAGTTGGGGGAAATAATAATGTTGTTCAATACTGTCCGCGCTATACAAAACTGGTTGCATATATAAACTGTTCACGCATTGGCATGGTTATGGACAGCTTGTGCACAAGTTGATATTTTCCTCGAATCGATATCCGGGGCATCGGAATTGACTCGACCTAGGGGGAATGAATAATCGTGCTTCGGCACTGATGCATTGCGGGACCGTCAGTCAGGCTTGCAACCTAGACTGAGCGGGCCGAAATACGGTTGAGATAGTCCCACGTGATGTGTAACATCAATGACCGCATATAAGATAGTAGCATGCTCACCTATTGTCTTATGCAGGTGTGAATATTATCTCTGTTTTTATGCAGGGACGAGCACGGCCGTGGTAAGAAATATGATAAACTGCTATGGTTCACTGTATGCTTTATTAGGCAAAGATGGCTATCGAATATGAACTGAATTCATTTAGTTCTAATAGAAAGACAACTCTAAAGCATGCCTACCCTAACAATCAGAGTCGGTTTAGACGAGTGGGTTCGTCTCGTCCACTTAGCAAGTGTGCTAATCCCATTCCCCCAATTTCTCCAGGTGCGACGGGCGCGCTCAACTAAACTGGAGCTGAAGTACGGAGAGGCGTTTTGAAGCTCTTCCTATGCTGAAGTATTTTGAAGCCAATTCAAGTCGACGGCTTTGTATAAAGGGGCGAATGTATGGGACGGCAAGCGTTAGTTCAGGCAACTTGTCGAATGTATTTCCTTATGTTTTCAATCAATGTAGCTGCAACGGCATCCAATGTAAATTATGACTTGCACTTCGTTGCAAGCTATGAATGAAAAGCATTTCTATCTTCCTATACTGCGCCTTATATTCTGATGTGATTTGTGAAGTTTCGACTTGGCGTATTTATATCAAAATCAAAAGATAACCATTTGAGAACTTGTCATCTTGCCTTGCACGAGCGCAACTCCAAGCTCGTGCGGCATCACGCCTTAGCGAGGACGATCGAATCGGCAAAGTAACACCGGGGACGAACGGTTTGTCGACTCGGGATGTGACAACAATAGTCTAGCTTATATTTATACCCGACATACGTAGCAACTTCTAAACAATATTTCATGTCTGGATTTGATATGAGGCATATGAGACGGTCGTCTAAGGCCCAAAATTTAGAGGTCACCAATTTTTTTTAGAGAAATTTTGAGTGGCACCCTACTTTATTTTACCATATTTAAGGTGCACCCCACAAGTTTGTACAAATGTAAGTTACCCCCCATTTTGAACGGTGACCGTCAAAAAAAGATTTTCTAGACCAAAATGCCCTTGCTCCTTCATCTTTCTTCTTTCCTCTTCCCCCTCCACCTCCCACCCCCCGGCCACCGCCCCCGCTCCTCCTCCACCCCCTCCTCGCCTCCCCCCCCCCCCCCCCCCCGGCCTCCTGCGGCGGCGCTCCCCCACCCCCTCCTCGCCTCCGGCGCCGGCGGCAGCAGCGGCATTAGCTAACTAACTAAGTCAACTAACAACATGCTTTAACTTGGAATAAGTTGGCAAAACTTTCATTGCTAACCAAACACCAACAACGCTTCCCTTCCCTTCCAATTTGCTTCCACCACCACAGATGGAGGGTCTCATCCCTTTGATATACAAAACTGTCAAGAAGAAGAAGACCCACCGGCAGTACACTTGTCTGTCGACGGAGTTCTCGGAGAAGCGCAAGTTGTTAACGTCTTCGCCACCACCGTCGTTCCACCTCATGAAGCCTGAAGGAGGAGGGCTGAATGGATCAGGACACGGGGGCCGCCGACAGCACTTCGTTAGAAGATTTCTCTATCGACTTCTCCGCGGAGAAGAGCAGCCAGATGAGGGGGGGCAGCAGCGGCGGCGGCGGCGGCGACACGGTGCGGCTGGCAGAGGGGGGGGAGGTGGAGGGGGGCGCGGAGGTGGGCGACAGCCGGCGGAGGCATGCGCGCAGCGGGATGTCATGGAAAGGGGGCTCGGGGGTAGAGAAGAGGGCATTTTCGTCAAAAAAAAAGAGGTCAAAGGAGTTGACCGTTAAAGAACACGGAATCCGTCAAAAGTGGGGGGTAACTTACATTTGTGTAAACTTGTGGGGTGCACCTTAAATATGGTAAAATAAAGTGGGGTGACACTCAAAATTTCTCTTTTTTTTATCTACTATTTAATGTATGTAAGTTCAATTCTGAATAAAGGTCCATCAAACTCGTTACAATTATTTGTCATCATAAAAAGAATTTTTTTTTTTTTTTGTTATAGGATATCCAAACGTCATATAGTAGAATATCAATAGACAAGTGGGCTAGTCAAAATTTTAAAAAAAAAATAATTGCAGTCGCTGTCAAAATTATATCCCTTTCCTTCGCTCTAATAGTCTGATGCTCTCAGGCTCCTCTACCCTTCCGTCGTTGTCAATCTTATCTGTCTCAATCTCCTCTACTCTTTCGTCGTTGTCAATATCCCTTGTGTGTTTCTTGGTCCTCTTAGACGTAACTTAACAAGATAATACGTTACATTAATTAAATTTTTTTTTTTTTGTTTTGGAAATATCTTCAATTTTATTAGAATTTTATTATGACATTATTTTGGATATTATGTTTTATTTATTGTTTTATTTCCTGAATTTTGTGTTGGTAAATATTATTGTATCATCGTTCATGAAAAAAAAAATCTATATGAATATTAAGCTTTGAGGGCACAATTTTTAGAGTTCACCTCAGATCTCAAAATCTAAAGTTCGGCACTGCAATATTCCTATGTAAATGTTTTCTTCTCCTTCCATCTTAATATATACAAGGTGAGGGTTAACATATACAAGTGAGGGTGGTTATTGTGATTGCAGCAATTAGGAGAAAGAAAAGGTGGTCGGGGTTGGATGAGACGGTAAAGGTTTGTAGGTTGTGGTTGGCTGTGGGGAGAAGCTGTTCTATTACGTCAACTCCAAAATCTCTCTTTTTTTCCTGTTACCAACATCCCTCTCACTCTCGATTCTCTCTCATTATTTCATTCCATTTTACTTTCTTTCTCTATGCGTAGCCAGCTAAGAGAAGAAGAAAATAATGAATTAAAGCTTCTTCATCTCCCCTTTCCGTTCCGTTTCATTGCTCTCTCTCGTTCCGTTCTCTTTCTCTTTCTCTCTCTCTCTCTCTCTCTCTCTGTGGGAATCCTGTCGCTTTCGCTAGAGGTGGGTGTGGTGCCCAAAGTGAAGGGAAAGGGGACTGTCTTTCTCCCCACAGCTCGTGCCTTCTCCCGCCAAAAAAGGTCCCTTTCCCGCGTTTCTGCCATCGATCTTGCCTCTCTTTCTCTCTCAAGCTACTTCGACCAGTTTTTTCTACTTCTCCTTCTTTGTCTCTTCTCCTTCTTCTTATTCTCTATTTTTCTGATCCACCAGAGTTTGTTAGCCAGCAAGAAAACAAGACGCTGGTGGTTAGTACGTTCCTCAAGAGATCTACTACAAAGGTGGCAAGAAAAACCTATAGGTACTTTTTTCCAACTGAGTTAGCTCTTTTCTCATGCAAGCTATAGCTCTGCTATTTTGTCCACAGTACAACATCCCAATTTAGAAATCAAGATGGAGATCTTGAATTTTATGTCATGCCGTAAAAGAAAAGAAAACTAGTTTTCTAATTTTTCATGGACTTCGTGATATTTTGTTGGAGTTATTGTGGGTCTGATCAAATCGATCTAATCGGCAGTAGAGCAGTAGCTAGGTGCAGTTTCTGATCTTGATGTGTGTCCTTATGTTTCTGATTTTCTCTAGTTTCGATCGGTGAGGATCACAGTGTAGTTGAATTGTTGTTTTGTATTTCGATATATATGTGGTTGAATGCTTGACCTAGGAGCTTTTGGGCTGATTGTTCTTCTAGAATAATTAGAGATGAAACATTGAGAAAAAAAAAGTACTAGTCAATATGCGACAAGCTAAATTGACGATTATCGTCTAGAGTTGTACTTCTGTTAGTCACCACTACCTAATTCATACATTAATCCATGTAAGAATTATCCTTTTAGTTGCTTCTTGACTAGTTTTTTGTTGCTGTTATAGTGCTCATGATGTTCACAGTTTCTTGCTTTGTATCCAAAAGTGTTCGGGTGAGAAAAAAATGAAAGCACTATGCCTTTCTAAATGAACTAAAAATGTTTTTTCCTCTTTCTTTTTCTCTTTATATAACTAATGTTGTTATTCTGGATAGTTGCATCAATGCAACTTTTGCACTCTAGCGAAGCTCTCTATATGATTTATGATATGACGATGACAATAGGGCATAATTAGAGAGATTAACTTTGTACATTCTAAACTATAATACATAAGCTTACAGACTTTTCGATAATTATTCTTTGAAATAAGATTAAGATGTCTTAACATTCGTCTTCTCACGATGAGAAAATAAATACTTGACATGAGGAAAGTTAAGCAAGATATTTCATGTGATTCTATCCTGATCGGACTAGAAAAGTTCTTGTTGTTCTACAATGTCCTTTGGATTTCCATATAGAGATAACTTAGTTTGACTTGGATGTCACTATACATAAATTATTGAAATGTTCTTGGAGTAATCCTCCATGACTAATTCAGCTAAAGTCTTATTCTGTGACCACAAAACATATGTTTGATGATCTACTTCTTCATGTATTCTGCAATGTTAGTTAATTATTTTCTCTATCCTAATAATTAGATATAAATTGGCGAAATGATATATACATTAATGATTGATTATATGTTCTTCTTAGACAATTGTTGCACATCACTAATTATTGTATCACTTGTGTTAAGTTTTTGGTATGATATTATTGCAGCTCTCATCTTATAATATATCGCTAAATCTAGTCAAATCAGAATACTTGTATATATTCAGTATTCTTAGCGAAGTTGCTTTGTAAGATTATATATGTATTTAATTCACCTATAGTCTAAGCAAGATTGTAGATATGTAATATATATACTACATTCATAAAATGTACATATTCCTTTAAGCAAATTCTTTGTTGAGAGAGGTGGCGAGTTCCCACCCAGTCCCATTAATACATGAGAGAGATTGAAACATACAATCACACACAAAAGATATCCTTAGGATAAGATACAAATCCTTCTAAAATGTCTAAGCCTAAAGACAACTTCGGCCTCACTGGAAATTAAGCCAGCAGATAGGCTCCTTTTGCCGACTACCCCCACACCTCGTTAAATCACCTCTCTCAAATCTTAGTCCCTCTTGCAAAGTTACCTCATAAATCATCATGTCAAGCCCTCATTGTCAAACTTCGACGAGAGTTTCCCCCACACCTGGACTCACATACCTTGAACTAGTAAGTGATCTGTAGGTTTTGTCACCAGATCTTGTTAATTTGCTGTCGGTAGAGGAGATAGCTTCCCTCTCCTACCACTGCTTCCCTGTATCAATGCTGAAGACGAAACCACCTTACATTTTGTCAAAATGTTAAAAAGAACCGAGATATTTGCAAGGACTAGACGGTGAGTTACATATCTTCAAAAAAAATTCTTGAATTTTATTTTTGTGCAAGACATAGTAGATAAAAAAATATGTTACGAATTTATATGCAACCAACAAAACAATAAAACTTTACTTTTAGTACATCGTTGTTCTTTGAGGTATGCAACTTAAAACATACAATACATTTAATCATCGTCAAGCCAGAACAAGTCCATGAACATATGCACGGAAGAAATAAATAAAAAGAACTATCACTTGAAGAATACCAAATTGAACAGTAGTAGGTCCAAAGAATGAATGGTAATATGATCTTATTAAACCATACTATTCCTTGATATCATTCCTCCCAATTAAACATAATCGATCTTTGAGGAGGAGACTTGAGATGTTCACCTTATTGTGGAATTCTGTATACACTGTGTTCAGGAGGAATTTAAGTAATGGTCATTCAAGGACTGCATATATAGCTATAGAAGGAAGGAAGATCCAATCAAGGTAAAAAAATCGAGATTTTGATCCAATCAAGGTAATATAAATTAGGAATTTAAGTAGTTGTTCCGACTCTTTAGCCATAAAAGTTCTGATGTTAGAAAGAAATAATACAAATTGTACAAAATCAAAGATTTTAAATTTGAATATCATTCCTTCATACCCCTCAAGTGGAAACATGTGGGCAGCGAATCTTGTTCTTGTGCTTAATACCCCTCAGGTGAAGACTGAGCTTGATTCTCAAAAACTCTGAACACATGACCTCTACTCTTCTCCCATCCCTTATAGGGAAGGCCTCAACCAATTGCTAGGAATCTTGTTCTTGTGCAATGCTTCAGCTGCATCAAAGTATATATGTGGTTATCTTCCAAGTTGGTCATGAATGAGCAACCTGTGCGTGCACCTCATAATTGAAAGAGTTATACACTCTTTTTTCATTTTTCATTTTTAATAATTGATCCACTCTTTCTTCTTTGACGACAATATTGTCTTGCAAAAGAAACCGTTCCAAAATCTTATTATGTTGGAGTAACATAAATAGTACAACCTTGGAGATGCTACGACTAGAGATAAGACTAAAGAAACATGATTTGAAGTGTAAAGAAGGATATGTATTTGTTAGCAATACCAAGGATACGACCTTTACGGGTCTGCTTGGATTACGGGAAAAAATAAGTATAGTTAAGTGGGGTTAAGTGAGGGAAGGGGAGTCAATATATACCTTGCTTGGATTTGAGTGAGCGTTAAATGAGGTGTGTTTAATAACTATTACTTGGATTTGAGATTTTGAGTGAGAAAATATTATAAAATATAATAGTTAACAAAATATCATTATTACATGAAACAACAATCCAAGTCCCAAAAGCAACAATCCAACCACCAAAATCCCTTGTACCTTTGATTACATGAATTAACGACAAGTTATACATAACACGTGGCATAAAAATTTTTACAAAACATATGTGGTCATCAACTCAACATATGCATAAAATTTATGTGGTTATAAACTCTCTCCTCCAATTCTTTGACGCACCAGAACGATTTTATTTTGATGCATAAAATATGTGGTCATCAACTCAACAAATACATCAAAACCATAGTCGTTGATTTTTTTTATAATTTTCAACGATGAGTAATAATATAAAACGAGGAGTGACAACGCACCTGGACGACAGCAGATTGAAAGCCAGAAAGACGGAGCGGCAAATTGAAAGCAAGAAAAATGGAGGAGAATGTAACGAAATTTTATGTGACAAACATGTAACATGTATAATTTTTAAACAACAATCCCTCATTTCTCATTGTTAACCCCTCCATTGGGAATCGAACACACGTCCTACAAGCACTCGATACCGTGTCTGAGACATTATCGTAGCAAAAATTTAGGCCAACACACCTAAAATAACCAACCTCTGTCTAATGAACACCAAGCACAGATAATGACAAGTATATGGCGGTGACTATATCACCTGGACAAATTAAAATCTATATAACTCAGATGAAATTACAATATTGACAAAAATTAATGTTGAACCTTTTGCCCTAATAGGCTCAACCACCTCACCACATTGAAGAAGAAACGACAGAGATTACAATAAAATCGTTCACCAACCGTAGCAATCTCCCTAATCGAAGTTGACAACTTCTCGATCAGATATCCTTCTTCCTTCTGTTTTGTATGGCGAGGTCCTAAGAGCAAAGTGCGAACTTTCTCTTAGTTCTTCTATGGACAAGTACCCCGAATCTCAATTTTTTGTTATATTTTGTGCCTCCATCCTCAACCAATATATGTAGGATGAGAAAATCCTATTAAAAAGAAATAAAACAAATTATACTCCTCCAATGAAGTGTTGGAAAATCAACATGTACCCTTAACATGACGACTTCTATATTTCATGTACCCTTAACAACATGGCAACTTTGGCTTATAAAATGTTCACATGGAATTGTTATAAGCAATGAAGATGACTTAACATCCTAACAAGTAAAATAGAAAAAGTATTATATTTCATGTACCCTTAACAACATGATGTCTTCTATATTTCCGTTCTCCAATTTGCTAACAATATAGTTGTCTTCTCCTTTTAAAAGTCACCATTTCACTCTAAAATTTTCTATAGTATAATGTATTCTAGGCTAATTTTCTGTAGAAAAAAAAAAATTCCAAAATTTTCCAAAAAAGAAACGGTCCGCCAATTGGTTTGGCATGAATTTGCACATATTCCGCAAGTCCTTATGACAGATATGTGAATACATTTTTTTTAAAATTTCTGCATATAAGTATTTTATATTTTCATGATTAGCATATAAGTATATTTACAATTTGATCGTACTGATATGGACTCGCATCTTTTGTGCAATCCTTGGATCACAACGAGACCTACGCCGTCGGATCCACAATGTCGAACTATCCATGTAAGAGTATTTCAACAAATTTTGCGATACTTTTTTGGCACCGTCACCCGTAGAATCCGCGAGTGACGTTCCAAAAATGGTCGCAGAACTCATTGTAAATATGCTTACATGGGTATATGTTCAATGTTGCACATACAACGGTGTAGGTCTCGTCGCGATCCGAGATCCACATGAAAAGATGTGAGCCCATATTGATATAGTCAAATTAAAAGTTGACTTATATGCAAATTATAAAATTATAAAATATTTATATGCAAAAGGTTTAAAATAAATTGTACTCACATATTTTGCAGATCTGGCGATTTCTTTATAAAATATTTATATGCAAAAGGTTTAAAATAAATTGTACTCACATATTTTTATGTTTTATGATTTACATAGAAGTCTATTTTCAACTTGACTGTACCTATACGAGCTCATACCTTTCCGTGCGGACTTTGGATCGCGATGAGACCTACATCATTAGATACACATAGTCGAACTAATCCTACGAGGATATTTTTAGCGAGTTTTAGACACTTTTCGAAATGTCATTTGCGCGCCCCACACATGACGTTTCCGAAAAGTGTTACAAAACTTGCTGGAAATACGCTCACAAGGATAGTTTGACGAAATGGATCCAATGACGTAGGTCTCTTCGTAGTCCGATGATTTGAAATTCACATAAAATAATACAAAGTTATTTGAAGAGTTCAAGAGAGCTCTAGCAAAGAATTTTGAGATGACCAACATCCGTCTTATGTGTAACATTCCGATTCCGTGAGACAAAAAATTGTCACTGGACGTGATGTTGCACACGTCTAAATTGTACTTGTACAAGACAAGTATCAAAATGGCCAATAGAACAACCTAAAATCCAAAATTATTGCAGCAGGAAACTAAGTAGAAAAGTTGAATCATAACAAGATATACAAAAGTGAATTACAACATATTACAAGCAACGACCTGAAGCCAAGAACAACATAATTACAAGCACACACTCTCTCTCTCTCTCTCAATACTATACAACATGACATAAGGCTTACAACGAAAAAACTATACAAACAATGATGTTTCATACATTATGTCATTTATATACAAAAAAATCATCCCTCAGTCGAACTGCTTATAATAGTCGTCAAACAAATTCCAACGTCTTAACACGTCCAAACAAACACCGCATTGAGAAGATATGGTGGGGGGTCAGTACATAAGCACTGGTGAGTAGCCTTTCGCCGACACCACTAAACCAACACGTTGTATTACTGAGTGCACACACTAATCTTGCTGAGTATCAGTTACTTGATAGTGCGTACAAGTGCCCACAATCATAAATGTGTCATGCAACAAAGTTGTTCTTACCAATACTTATCATCCTTTTCTATTAATACAACAATATCATAAATAATGTACAAGTGTGTCTCTACATAAGATAGTTGTTTGCCTCCATAAAATATAAGTATGTCTAGTTCCCATTCTGTATCAAGTACTATGCCTGCAAGCAGACAACATTAGCATGCAGTCTAACTATTTGAAGGTCATTGACGACTCGTCAATCTTGTCTATAGCTTGGTTAGATGGAAATCCTTTCAGCACGAGTAGCGAGCCCCATTGAATATTTCCAAGACACTCGTGCTAGTACATCAACACAGCTACCCTAGGTCCTCCTAGGTCGACACGATCTCGGTGACTCGGTGATTTGTTCAAGGAGCCAAAAACTTTGTGCACAAGTTGTCTATTACTATGCAATTGTGTGAACAATAAAACATACGCATGGCACATTTCTATAAATCTGAAATTATTTTACATCTACTACTCAGCATGAACCACGTCACATCTCATCAGTATTACCACATTCTTCGAGCCATCGTTCGGGTCATTCATCCAAGTCTAGGAATTCTACCTTGACGACCCAATGGTCCAAACCTTTCCATATTTCTATCTTCTGAAACTACATCACTATGCTCAATAAAATTACATAATTATAGTGGTATATTTCATACGATAACATGCTAGAACAGTGCTAAAATTCATATCATACCAGCAGTAAAAAAAAATCTCATCAATACAGTAGTACGAAAATGTAAGCCTATCACAGTGAACCATGTTCTATTGAACAAGTCAAAAGAAATGATATTACTCTCTTTAACTATCTTGGATCTTCCATTTTATCACCATGCAACGATTCATAGCATAAAGAACTAGGCAGACATAATTCCATTTTATTAGTGTAAAAGTAAAGTAGCGAAGGATAATGGAAATCACCTACATGAAGGAGTGCCGTTATGCCTCGACCGAACAGATCTCCAAATATCCTCTGTATAAACCCAAGCCAAATGGTCCTTCGAGCCAACAAACCAACTCAATACACCAAGATGAGTAGGACATTACATTATGTCTATCTACCTTGGTATTGAAGTGAAGCAAACCGAAGACAGTGTCTTCGTCTCCCAAGAAAGCTATGCAAAAGATGTCCTACCAAGAAGTTCAACATTGAGTTATTACAATCCATAAGCACACCCATGGAATATAGAGTCAAGTTGTTAAAGCATGAAGAAGGCGAAAGAGTTGATTCAACAATTTTCAAAAGCTTTGTTGGAAGCTTGTGCTACTTTACATGTACTAGATCAGATATCAATTCTCTATGGAGTTGGACTTGTTAGCCGCTATATGGAATCGTCAACAACCATCCATTTGAAAATTGTGCGCCAGGAGGATTCTTCGTTACTTCAAATGTGCTATTGACTATGGACTACTTACTCATCTTATAATAATTTCAAAGTTTTCGGATATAGCGATAATGATTGGGCCAGTGTTGATGATCTAAATAGTACTAGAGGAGTTGTGTTTCTTATGGGAGATATCGCTTTTACATAGAGCTCAAAAAAAATCAATTGTGGCATGTCAACATGTGAGACCGAATATATTGCTGCTAGCTACTTCATCTATTTGTCATGTACGTGATTTGGTTAGAAGTCTATGAAGGAGCTTCACATGTCATAAGAGGAGCCAACGAAGATCTATGTTGACAATAGTTTGGCTATCTCTTTGGTGAATCTGATCTTCCATGATAGAAGCAAATATATTGACACAAAGTATCACTACATAAGGAAGTGCATTGCAATGAAGGTTGTGCAAATGAAGTATGTGAAATATCAAGATCAAGTCGCAGACATTTTTACGAAGCCACTCAAACAAGAAGTGCCCTTTAAGTTAAAAAGTCAAATTAGAGTTACAAACTCAATTTTAATAAGGAGTGGTGAAAAATAAACTTGATTTGTGATGTTTTTGAGCCAACAAATCAACTTTATCCATTACCATTGAACTTTGTTTTGTCATTGGGATTTTTTTTGTTTTGTACTTGTCCAATTTATAGGATGTTCTATGCATAGAATATTCTTGATAACTTTAAAATATCTATGTTCTAGATATGTCCTAATATTTATTAAAAAAAAAAAAGTCTAGAAGAGTCCAAACTTAATAAATGTGTCTACTTTTTCGAGGGTTCTATAAATAAGGGTCATCTCCCCCATTTTGTACGCAACAAACATTACAAGGTTAGTGTTATTATAAAATTTCTTTCTTACTATTCTTTTCTTCCATCATAATTCTATCTACATTTTCTCCCTCTCCAAATTGTTCTTCCTATATTTAGACCACCACAATTCCAACAAATATACAGCCACTAGCTAACACCAATAAGAAGCTACTTAATATTAATTGTGAGTAAAATCAATGATCAAGGTATTACCAACTTTTTAGAATATTTACTAGAAAAGATAATTGTATCAGTGCTGGGTACATATACTGTACATTTGTTGATCAAGATAATTTATTGGAATGGTTGTTACTGAAAACAATTGTAGGTAAGAATGGATAAATGAAACTTTCTTGGTAATGCACATTAATATTACTATGATACTATAATGTTGAGAAATGTTATTGGGAAGGAAACTAAAGACTCTTACATGTTGATTCACAGGTCATCGTCTACGATTAGTGTAATATGACTGCATTTTCACATGTACCTCCTGGTTTCCGCTTTCACCCCACTGATGAAGAACTTGTGGATTATTATTTAAGAAAGAAACTAGCTTCAAGAAGGATTGATCTGGATGTCATAAAAGATGTCGATTTATACAAGATTGAGCCATGGGATCTTCAAGGTATTAGAGTACCACTCCTTCTGCTAGGTATGGATGTTAGCTAGCCTGCAAAATTACAGTCGAACTAACTCATGCACTGTGCAGAATTCTGCAGGATAGGCGCAGAAGAGCAAAGCGAGTGGTACTTTTTCAGCCACAAAGACAAGAAGTATCCAACTGGGACACGAACAAACAGAGCAACGGCAACGGGGTTTTGGAAGGCGACCGGGAGGGACAAACCAATCTACGCGAAGCACAACTTGGTCGGCATGAGGAAGACGTTAGTCTACTACCAAGGTAGAGCACCAAACGGCCAAAAGTCGGATTGGATCATGCACGAGTATCGACTGGAAACAAGTGAAAATGGAACCCCTCAGGCAAGTTTTTCTTCTTCTAGCAAGTATTGGTTCTTAATTATTTTTTATCTATACTTCATTAATGCAATTTGATCCCCATTAATCTACTACAATATCAATTTATTATGAATTCATAGAGTTTAAGGGCTTCTATTCATGCATCCAATTCGGATTGACTGATCAAAGTGTACCGAAAGTTAAAGTTTTATCAAAATCTCGAGTGACTGTTAATTTACGTCCATTCAAAATTTATTCATCCTTACACATTATGTCCCAATATAGCCTTCTTTTGTAGCATATTTGATGTATTTTTCTTTTTTGTGAATCGATTATATTCCAAGTACTCGAATTACTTTCCCCAAGAAAACAAATCTAGGTTCAGGGCCGACCTGGATGGTTGGGTTGCCCTATCCTCGAGCTAATTTTGGTTGCCCCTTGACCCTTATTGTCAGTTGGCCATGATGGTCATTTGTGACCCTGATCTTTGGTGGCCCAGGCCCAGGGCGGCCCTAGCCCAGGAAACTAGAGGAGATTCGATAACCAGGGCCGGCCCTGGCCCAGGGCGGCCAGGACGACCGCCCAGGGCCCCCGGATCATGAGGGGCCAAAAAATTTTAGTTTAAAAATAAATATGTTAATAATTTTGTATCTCAAATAATTAAAACTAGTACGCACCATGGGCCCCTTTAGACATAAAGTTATTGTGGTGTATTAGTTAGTATTTTAGACTTGTATAGTAAAGGTAGAACTTTTTTTTTAATATTTTTTACATTATTTATGGGAGCCTTATTTTGAAAGTTCGTCCTGGACTCCCATGAGCTCAGGGCCGGCCCTCTCGATAACGAATTGTGTTTTATGGCTTGTATGTCGATTTCTTGTTTCTTTTTGCAGGAAGAGGGGTGGGTGGTATGTAGGGCGTTCAAGAAGAGAGTAACACAAACGAGTAAAGGGAGCGAGCACGAGTGGTTCGACGAGCACGTCTCCTTCATGCCGGACCCAGGATCCTCGAACTTCCACCACCTCCCGTCGCACGACCCTTTCCATCAGCTTCCTCAACTAGAGAGCCCCAATGTTTTTAACTGCATTAACGATCAAAGAAGCTCCCTCCAGTCCTCTGCCGTTGCGCATGGTAAGCTCCACATGATCTCAGTTTTCGGTGGCAAAGGAAATAAAGATCAGGTTCCGGACCAGGCAGTGACCGACTGGAGGGTCCTCGACAGATTTGTTGCATCTCAACTTAGCCATGACGATGATTCGAAAGAGCCTAAATATTACCCAGACGCATATGACAGCATTCAAGTTCCGGAAACGCAAGAAGAGTCCGTTGAATATGCATCAGCCTCTACCTCTAGCTGCCCGATTGAGAACTGGAAGTGAAGATGACATGATCTATGATCATCTAGTTATAATTTCTAAAGTTACGTATATTGTCGAAGATTGAAGGATGGATTATGCTTTGGTCATGTACATATATAGCTAGGAACTCAGTATGGAAGAGTTTCTGGCCTTCATTGTTAGATAATCAATACCTAATTATTGGTATAAAATGTAGTATATATGAATAAGGGCCTCTTGGTTGCTGCAACTTGAACTTGCTATGATTTGTTAAGTTATGAATGACTTGGAGGGATAATTTGTAATCTTTGGATTTTATGCATGCATGTCGAACCCGAGCCAAGTAGGGAAATATCTGAAAAGTGTCGAAAAGACCGACTAAGTCGAAGGAAATCGAAACAATGAAAATATCTCTCTCTCGTTCATCCAACAAGTTTGAAATACATTATCAATTGCGAAAAAGCCAAACGAAGCAAGGATATTCTTGATCGCCATATTAATTAGCTAGAAAGTGATTCTTAAGAGAGGTTCAAGAATTACAATAAGACCGCAATTGAATGGTATATATGGAAGGGAAAATGAGTATATATATACATTGATCCAACAATTCCAACTAAGAATCAATCTGTTTAGTTGTAATCAGCGATTTAAGTGATGTTTGGATTTTCTTTGTTCTCATGGGAAATGACTAGTCAAGGGGAGGGACATTAGAGTTTTTGTGACGTCTAAACCTCACAGATATATATCCAGGAGGGGAGATAAAAGGATTTTCATTAACAAGATATAGATTATTGAGACGATGTGAAGATTCAATATATATGAACTGAGGCTAATGGAAGTATTGTAGCAGAAGTATAACAACATGATGCAATAAATAGTGAAAGAAGACTTATTATTCCTTCACCTGAGATTTGTATGTACAGGTTATATAATAATGATCATAAACGTACGACTTGGTCTTGAACCGATTGTATCAAAAGGGCTGTACAAAATTCGTACACGTGTGGGCTTTGACAGAATTTGAATTGATTGCGTGTGTGCGACGAATTCGTCCCGTATTCGTCGAAAAATACCGTATCGACCTTTTTCGAAAATTCTTAATTACTTTGTGTACGTCACATCGTGACAAAACTTACATCATTGGATCCGAAGCATTATGCTGGTTCTGTGACCCAAGTTTGGTTTGATTCTAAGACGGTTGAATAGATCGTCGTTTCACGGGACCTACGATCTGATTCAACGGGAGTTTCTGTGATCAGCTCACCGGAATCCGAATATGAACATACCGTTGAGTTTGTATCGTCAAACTGAACTTGTAGACATACAGTTTGATAAATTTAGAGACATTTTTATGCTTTTGGGTGCAAAACGGGTTCAACGATGAACATTATTTTGACTCGAAATTACTGTTTTGCTCGTGTCCAAAATTAGACTTATGGGTAAACTATAATTGATTTGACTATTTTGGACTCATTGGTGATATCTGTTTTATCATCTGACGTGCCCCTAAGTCTCAAGTTCTCCAGCAATCGAGCCTTTACGGTCCACCCCAACTCCTTCTTGCCAGTTGAACGAGCCATCTCCCATATCCATATTTTGAGTTAATACTGGAAAGGCCTCGAGTAGCTCAAGAGTCGGAAGAGGAATTCGGAATCAGGGCTCCATGCCGCTATAAGAACGGGAGACTTTGACGCAAGGTTCGCAGTATCGGTATCGAAATCGGTATCGGACCATTCCTATGAGTATCGGTATCGACGATATCGTTAGTATCGGCAGTTTCGGACCGAAGTCGGATTTTTTGGTATCGCAAAACAATAATTATGAATAAATTATTAACATTTAAAAATTATATTTTATATATTTAAGCATAATTTGAGTATTTTTAGTGTTATTTCTTAGTAGTTTTGAAATTAAATGAAATAGTAGTCACCCTTACCGATTGATTAACATGCAATAGATCAATTTTAGATAAATTTCATGTAGGGGGAAGGAATTCATGTTATTTACGTAAAAAGGGAGAAGTTTCTGAAAATTTCAGATATAGGGATCTGGCGCCCAATTTTTATTTTATTTTTTAAAGGGGGCGCCAGTTGCACTGGCGCCGAAAATAAAAAAAATAAAAAAATAGTCCTGGCTCCAGTACAACTGGCGCCAGGTTTGGTTGGGATTGGGGGGGGGGGGGGGGGGGGGGGGGGGGGCGGGGGTGTAGAGAGGGGGGGGGGGGGGGGTGTTGCTGTTTTTTTTTTTTTTGTTTACACCATTTATTTTTATCTTTTTTATCTTTCCTTCTTTCTTTCTTATATTAACTAATAAATTTTGTTATTATCTATATTATACAACTAATATATAAAAATAAACAAAAAAATATTTGTATTTAAAAATATATTAATTTGTATTTTTTGTATCATATATTTTGTATTAATAACAAATTCTCATATATATATATATATATATATATATATATATATATGTATATATATATTATCAAACCAGTACATTTTGTTATCATCTAAAACATTTTGTTATTATTTTATCAAACCAAACTAAAACATTTTGTTATTATCTTTTAGTTTTAGTTTGATTTTGTTTAATAATAAAATATACTATTTTTTTTTTGATTGTAAAGGCAGGAACTTTTATTGATCATGGGGGGGGAGCTTGTAAAGCTGAGTACAATGAATCATTAACAAATGCTTGAATGATACATTCAGGCGGAGACTCATAGCTACCACTTGTAGCTGTGATAAGAGAGCGCTTGGCCAGTAGATGAGCTGGTTCGTTCCCCGTTCTACGCACAAACTAGAGCGAAAGATTGCTATGTTCCTGCAGCTCTTTCGAAACATCGATAAAAACATCTTGTAATCTCCACGGCACCAGATTAGCTTCTCCTTTGAACATTCTAACGACAGTAAGGGAGTCTCCTTCAATGATGACAGATCCGCATCTCAATCTCTTAGCAAGCATGGAACCTAATCGAACAGCTTCTATCTCGGCTTGGAGACTACTCTCGTAGGAAGGATGCTCATTAGACGACCATGATAATGCAGCAAGGAAGCCCCCGGACGAGTCTCTCGCTACTGCTGCTGCTGCAATGGAGGAGTGCGATGTTGCGCCATCAACATTTATCTTGATTGAGTTGGCGGGGGGCGGAGACCACTTATTATTGTCGACCACATCTGACCTCATCCTGTGCAAGTCACTTGTGCTGGCCTGAAGATCCAGAGAGTAGGTGGCGTGTATGATGGCTGCTTTCTGGATAATCACCTGGATGTTCAGAGGAGTATGGTTGAACACACATTCACATCTGGCCTTCCAAAGCGCCC
This sequence comes from Iris pallida, assembly GCA_029216955.1. Taxonomy (NCBI): domain Eukaryota; kingdom Viridiplantae; phylum Streptophyta; class Magnoliopsida; order Asparagales; family Iridaceae; genus Iris; species Iris pallida. The sequence goes on from JANAVB010033820.1 coordinate 23,327,315, forward strand.
AAGTGAGTGCCGCGCCTAGAGCAAAAGCCTCATGGGCATAGGAGTTATTCAACCACGTGGTGAGGAGTGTTGTGATGTTGGATTGGCTGTCGATACGAAGGCCCAAGGGGCAGGCGAACCAGGCTTCGCGGGCGGTCTGACAATGGATGAATAGATGGTCGTAATCCTCATCATGAAGGAGGCAGAATGGGCAAAGTTTGTTGACGGCTGGGATCCTCTTGTGAATCGTAGAAAGGAGGGGAAGGCCTTCGTTCAAGAGTCGCCATATGAAGACCTGAATTCTGGGAGATAAATTTCTCATCTTCCATAGATTGCGCCAGGTGCCTTTGTCAATCGTAGAAGACGAGCTGCTCGGAGCATTCCTTCTAATAGCTTCATACAGGGATTTAGATGAGAAGCGACCATTCTTAGTATAGGTCCACAGCAGTATGTCCGGTCCGTCTCCGTTTCTCAAGCGACCATTCTTAGTATAGATGAGAAGCGACCATTCTTAGTATAATAAAATATACTAGTTAATAACATTTTGTTTAATAAAACATTTTGTTAAGATTTTGTTTAATAAACCAGTACAGTTTGATTTTGTTTAATAAAACATTTTGTTATATATATATAATCTTATCAAACTAGTACATTTTGTTATCATCTAAAACATTTTGTTATTATCTTATCAAATCAAACTGAAACATTTTGTTATTATCTTTTAGTTTTAGTTTGATTTTGTATAATAATAAAATATACTAGTTAATATATTTGTATATTATAATTTTATATTAACTAGTATATTTTGTTATTATCTATATTAACTAAACAAAATTTTGTTATTGTCGACTATTAAAAAATAAATATAGCAATATGGATAATAACAAATTATTATAATAATAAGTATAGATAATAGTAAACTAATTTATTGGTATACAAATAAATATAAATAACAACAAAGCAGTATATAAAATAACAAACTATATATTAACTTATTGTTATTTATATTTATTTGTATAATAATGCATCAGTTTGTTATTATCTATACTATATATATATATATATATATATATATATATATATATATATATATATATATATATATATATATATATATATATGAGAATTTGTTATTAATACAAAATAGATGATACAAAAAATACAAATTAATATGTTTATAAATACATATATATTTTTTGTTTATTTTTACATATTAATTTTATAATATAGATAATAACAAAATTTATTAGTTAATATAAGAAAGAAAAAAGGAAAGATAAAAAAGAAATGGTGTAAAAAAAAACAAACAAACAGCGAACACCACACCCCCCCCCCCCCCCCCCCCCCCCCCCGCCCCCTCTCCACACCCTCCCCCCCATCCCAACCAAACCTGGCGCCATTTGTACTGGAGCTAGGATTATTTTTCTATTTTCGGAGCCAGTGCAACTGGCGCCCCCTTTAAAAAAAAAAAAATTGGGCGCCAGTTGAACTGGCGCCAGATCCTTATATCTGAAATTTTCAGAAACTTCTCCCTTTTTACGTAAATAACATGAATTCCTTCCCCCTACATGAAATTTTCTGATCAATTTTCTTCTTTTATATGCTTTTACAACCTAATTATGCTTCAACGCTTGTTGATTTGTCTTTTCTCTTTCAATTTTATTTGCCAAATTAATCGGAAAAGAGACCCTCAATGTCGGTATCGGTCAGTATCGGGTATCGGTCGGTATAGGATCGGGACATGCCAAACCGTATCGATATCGGCCGTATCGGATCGGTATCGCGGCCGATACTTTAAACTATTGACGCCGTCGTATTTGCCGTCAATTCCAGGGACAAATACACCTAAATACGTCCTCTCTTTTTGGATTCAATGACAAGTGGCAACCAAAACTAGTTCCGACCAGGGCAACCCAACCCCTTGGGCCGGCCCTAGGTTTAGTTAATCATCTAAAACTAATTTGCAACTAGCAAAAGTATCTAAATTATACTTATCTTTACTAGATCTTCAAATCTTCCACAAGATGCAAAGGAACTTTGAAGATGAATATACCTATATGATATCCATGTGGAGTATGATACCAACTAATTCAATAATTGGAAATGATCGACGCAAGTTAGTAAACAGCTAATTAATGTAGACAAGATAATGACGAAACGCGAATTAATACTAAAATGATAACATATAAACTACAGACAATTGCATCATCCACATGATCGACCGATCAATATCACTGATATATAATACACATTACCAGGTTAGCTTAGAGAGAAATGTTCACTAACGTTCAGCTACTTGATCGAGTGTACTTAACTTCATGATATAAAATTCTCCAGACGAACAGAAGATCTGATGCTTTCCTAATTGTAATATTTGTCAACAACAAAACAATAACAACTATAAAAAGCAATACTCACTCTAATTTTAATTGATAGACATCATACGGAAATGCATGGAAACCAAACACTGAAAGCAATGTAACAACTTATAAATAAAAGAATTTTGATCCAATGCACGAGTGTTTGGAGACAAACCTGGCTATAGGCAAGGGCTTGCTACAGAGGAGAATGAGATTTCATGAGAGAGAGAGAGAGAGCGCGCTCTTGCATGAAGTGAAGACTAGAAGAACACTAGTAAGAAACAACTGAAGTTCCTGGTTGGAAGTTATGTACACTCTAGGATTGATTTTATATCATAGGCAAGTTGGTAGGAAGCGAAAGCCAAAAGTGAGATCCAAGAGTATGACAACTAAGTTGCTCAAACCATACAGAAGTTGACTAGAAAGAAAGACCTCAATGTAACTAAAAATATCAAAGAAATTTAATAATACCAGCTGAGTAAAAGACTACTGAAAGTACAGCTGAACATAAAACTGTTCCTTCAAAAGGATGGCATTGCTTCTAGTTGAAGACATGCAATCGAAAGCAAAGAAAGCAAGTGAACTCCCACAATGTGTCGGGTGTAGGTTGAATTCATATAAAACCCGAATCCAATCCGAATGTGCTTTTGGTTTGTATTTTGTACCACATCCGGCCCAAATTCATTGGTGTTTTATAGTTCGAGTTTCGGTATAATATCAAGTAAGCAATCCATATTTGAATCTTTGGACACACATTTTAAGCAAATTTTATTAAAAAATTATATTTTTATGTGACTGCAGCTTTTTGTCCAAAATAGTTTTTGATTTGCAACTATGAACTAGAAAAATATAAATATATAAATCTCGATCTTCATTAAAATTCTAGAGCTTTCATCTAGTGGCAAACACTTTAATATTAACAACCAAACCTTCTTCTTCTTTTTAAGTAACAAAGGAATAACATATTAGATAGAAGAGAGAGGAGATTGAGGTTAGAAATCATTTACCCGACAAAATAATATTTGGGTTTCATATTTTGTACCAAACCTAACCTGGAATACTTTGGGGTGCTGCTTTTAGCATTCAAACCCTCATGGGCGGATCCAGCTATCAGCTAGGGTGGGCTGAAGTCCACAAAAAAAAAGACTTAATTACAACTTGATACCTTCAACTATCTCGACTTTTCAAGCTCATACCCTAAACTTTTTTACTCAACAATTTGATACAACTATTATACATTTTCAACTTCATACCCAAAAATTAAAAATACCCGAAAATGTTCTTATCCTTCCCTCCCCCCTCCCAACCCCTCCCTCCCAGCTCCTCCCTCGGGCCACCACCACCCCTCCCGACCACCCCCCCCCCCCCCTCCCCTCCCTCCCCCCCCCCCCCCCCCCCCTCCTGCCCCGTACTCCCTCCCTCCCGCCTCCCCCTCCTTTGGGGGGGGGGGGGGGGGGGGGGGGGCGGGTGGCCGGAGGGGACGGGTGGCCGGAGCGGGAGGAGGGGGCGTTGGGGCGGGGATTGTCAGTAGTTTTTAGTTTTGAACATGGACATTATTGTCCAAAAAAATTCAGGATATCAAGTTGAAAAAAAAAATTATGGTATCAAGTTGAAAACGGAAATAGTTGAGGGTATCAAGTTGCAATTAAGCGAAAAAAATCTGTCTTTTTTTTTATATATGTTTTTAAATTTTAAATTTTTTTATATGGGTTAGCCAATCCTAATCAATTGTAGCACATCCCAGTTGCAGTTTCTGAATCTGTCCCTGCAAAGCCTTCTTTTTATTAAAAAAAATACTGGACAGGATTAGCGGGTTAGCGATTACCATTGGCAGGCAGGCCCTGCCATGAGTTCATAGGGGTCATAGGCAAACTTTTCAAATGAGGCTCATATAAATGGGACCCATATATAATATAAAATAAATTAAAAACTAAAATAAAAATAAATTAAAACAAATGTTAAAACAAAGAAATGAACCTAGGACCTCTAGTGTACAAGTATAACATAATGACCACTACATCACAATTATTTTAAAATAAAAGATGATCATGTTACATTTAGTTATATTGTAAATACAAGACTGTGTGTGTGTGTGTGTGTGTGTGTGTGTGTGAATTAAAATATTTGGACCCTCATATTCCATAGGGTTCTGGGCGGTCGCCCTTCTCTGTGTCAGACTCATCGTGCAACTTACATATCATCCATTAAATTGCATAAAAATTTATGCATGCACTCATTTCAATGACATCAAATGGATAGCATAAAATAGGGGTGAGCATTATTCGGTTTTGGACCGAAAATCGAACCGAACCGAATAAGAGGTTCGGTTCAGTTTTTAAAAAATTCGGTTCGGTTTTGGTTTTGAAAATACTAAATTTTCTTATTTGGTTTCGGTTTCGGTTTTGGATTTCGGTTTCGGTCCAAAACCGAAAACCGAATAAGAAAATTTAATTAATTTATATATATATATGTGTGTGTGTGTGTGTGTGTGTGTGTGTGTGTGTGTGTGTGCACTATATATATGTACATACTAAATATATATAGGTATATACTAAATATGTCTATGTATATTTAGTTACTATATATATTAACAAAAAAAAAGCTCAAAAAAATCAAAAAAAAATATGAATAAACCGAATAAACCGAAAACCGAACCGATTTAATTCGGTTCGGTTTGATTCGGTTTTGGGCCAATTCGGTTCAGTTTCGATTTTACTTATTCGATTTCGGTCCAATTCGATTTTGAGTTATTCGGTTCGGTTTAAACCGAATAAAACGAATGCTCACCCCCTACCATAAAAGGGTGTACGGTGGGTAAGGCTCATAAAATAATTTTTCCTTCGTGACAACGTGTAGAGAGAGGAGAGGAGAGAGTAAGTGTCAAAGTTTAGGCATGCATATGATATGCATGACAATGGAGGGAAGGAAGAGTGGGATCAATATGATTATGGGAAGGTGCTGATAAGTGTGTTTGTTTGCAGGTGAAGTGAGCATCATTATGCGTGCAAATAGCATGTGAAGTGGCATCATGATCAACACAACACCCCTTCCCTCTTGGTAGGGATGAAGCTAATGTTATTCTCACGGGGTCAGAGACCCGACAGCCTTTCCATGGGAGGCTGTTCCTGATCATGATCACTCCTGTGGGCTTCCTTAGTTGTTGTATGCCATGCATGCCATGTACTGGTCCTACCACCTTCGACTGTACGTACGTACTTCATCATACAAGTGTGCATGGAAGTTGGTTAAGTACGGGTGATCAAATCCAAGCTTTCGTCTCAAATTCGACATATACCAGAAGAAATCAATGTTTTAAAAAGAAAAATGCTAAGTTTACTATCAAATTCTTACAACTTTTTAAACCTCACTCACCACCCTTACACATGGGTCCCACCGGGTCCCACCACCCCCACAACCCCTCTGTTACATGGGCTCCATCCGACTCCACCACTTACTCCCTCCTCCAATCGAAGTCCGATACGTGGCAGGTTGTAGGAAGGTTGTAAGCATTGGTTGTAGGCATAGCAAAGCTCTTTTAAAAATCGGACCGATGATCGAACCGATTTTTTTGGTATAGTTCGGATCGGGGTTCAACTGGAGATCAAATAGACTTGGTTTGGTTTGGTTCAAATAGATAAGATATCAATATTACTTCTTGCTTTAGTTTGGTATGGTCATAAGTATGTTGGTTTGGTTTAGTTTTACAATTATAAGGTCGATCAAAACTAAACCAAAATCAAATGGTCCAAATTTCACATTATATTTTTTTTTTAAATTTTTTTTTACAAAAAAGACCAAAATTGGCCGATTAATTGTGAACCGGTTCATCGGTTGAACCCGATTTTGACAAAAAATCGACGATTCTTTAAATGATCCAATTTTAGTTGAACTGGACCGATTTTTTGGCTTAAACAGGTTGGACCCGGTCCAACTGCCGGTCCGGTCCAGTTTTACAACATTTAAAGAAATTGGCGTAGAGTGAAAAAAAATTAGATTTGTAAAGTATCCAAAATTAGATGTTACAACTTACAAGTTAAAATAAATAGATAAATAAACACAAAAACCACAGTAAGGGATATGCACAAACTGCACAATGATGCACAATATCTTAATTATCTTAATCAACTGTACAATTCAACCTCAACCGGTTACTAGTAAGAGAAAAAGTTCCTTAGGTCCGTTGTTTCCATGTTGCGGTTTCAATTATAAATTATGGATCCTTCCTTTTCCCTTCTTGCAAAGCCCACTTTTTTTTTCTTTCCCTTCCCATCATCCTTCTCTATTGTAGATTCAACTATGCTATTGGCTAACGCGCGTGCACAGTCGGTGCATGCGTGCGGCAGAGACAGCAGAGCGGTAGGAAGGAAGGACGGAGTGGTAGAGAGACGGCGACAGCGAGCAGACCAAAATTTCAATGGTTAGAGAGTATGTTATGAATATCAATTGCTTCTGTAATTTAGTATACAAATAAGTATAGAACTGATCTTGAACAGGAAATTAGATAGCCTTTTAAGCCTCAGAGCCGACGGGCTCAGCCCAGTTAATTTGCAGACCGTGTCGGACCGGCTATAGACCAAATATTAAGGATTCTGGAACCGGTTTGCCATGGGCCCAGTTTACCTTTTGCAGTATAGAATGGAGGCTAATTCTACTAGATCAACAATCTGCATATGGGAAACCGAAAGTATTTATTACCAAATCACTGGCTTTGCACTTACCTATTTTAGTCAAGCTTTTGTGTTATTCAACAATTATGTGCTTTGTATATGACTATTGGGAACTTTGTTTGTAAGAGATAAATTTTATATAAAAAGAAAATCCTACACATATCCTTTATTCTTTTTTTTCCCTTTACCTTCCTCCTCAGCCCATTCTTACATCTTTGTTGTAGTCTCACTCAGCAAATTTACTAAAGAGTTGTTTAATTGCTGGAGGTGAAAAATGTCGTTCATTGAAAGTATCCAGAAGTTAAAAAAAAAAAACCCTAACTGGAGTACACTTTCAATATATATATCTTTTTTTTTCCTTGTATATATTCAAATGTGTTATTTACACTAAACATTCTATGTTTTCGATTTATTTAAGGACCTCCCTTATCTAGAAAATAATTACACTAACCAGGGCCGGCCTGTGCTCATGGGGGTCCAAGCAAACTTTTAAAATAAGGCCCTCATACATATTGTAAAAAATATTTAAAAAATTAAATTAAGTTAAATAAAAAAAAGTTACCACAAAGAATTGAATTGAAAACCTTTAGTATATAAGTCTAAAGTACTAACCATTACACGAGAATAACTTTATGTTAAGAGGGACCCATGGTGATTACTAGTTCTATTTTAGATACAAGATTATTAATATATTTATGTTTACTATTTTTTTGACCCTCATGATCCGTGGGCCTGGACATTCGTCCTGACCGCCTTGGGCCAAGTTCCGGCCTGACACTAATCTTTTCTATATTTTATGTTTATTACACAGACCTCCCCTATATTTTATGCTTACGTAAATGGTTATTACACTGATCACCCTTAAAACATAAAGAGGAGGGAAGGTCCGTATAATTATTTTCAAAGTAAGGGAGGTTCATTTGATAAACCAATAACATAGAGGAGGTTAGTGTAAATAACCATATCCAAAATCTAAAAGAGAATGTTGATTTTCAATGATTTTAAAACTTAAGAGTTATACATTAATGAACCAGTATATAATAAGATATATCAATTATTTCATCCCATTCTTCTCTCATCACAATCAGGTCGGCTATGACCATAAGATAGTTACATGCAAGATTTGACAAAATTTTATGATTGTTTGATGACATGATATCAAATTCATATGTTGGTGCCAACTTTCTAGCTAAGCTAACTATGAGCAAAGAGCCATGTCTAAAATTCACGTGGTCATGACAAGTAGGTAGACCTACCTCTTTGTCACGACCCGTTACCCAAATTGTTGGGCCGGCCGAGTCATGTCCAGCCTGCGCTTGAGATAAAGCACAGTAAGATGTTCTAGAAATAACAAGATAAGACTAAATGTGTTAACAGTTCTATAAGTGACTAAAAGTCATAAATGCTCCAAACCAAAAGTCGTCTCATATAGAAATAAGTCCAAAGTACAAGTCAGAAATGTAAAACTGGATACGCCCAGTTACAAAATACGTAGTCTAATACATGACTATAACTAAGTATCCCAAGTGACTACGCAAACTAGGCGAGTTTTCCCGCAGGTACTCCTCGTAAAGCAAAGCCGGGTCCTCGGCAGTATCTCCATAATATGAGTCGCAGAGTAACTCCTCCTCAGTAAGGATACCGACAACGTTATCTGTCATGACGGGAGCAAGTACTGATTCTAACAAACTAGCATATGAAACAGAAAATGAACATAAGAGGAATAACTGGAAACATGGCATCACATAATCTATCATGGCAAGGACACATATGTCATAGAGACAGATGTATATGTAATGTTTAAAACTGTAACAGGTACGTGATCGTCAATAGGTGTAAAATATACTGTGGACAAGTATATAAAATGTACTCCGTACAAGTAAACAAGCGATAGATTACATCGTACACAATACAGCTGGTGCGCCTACGACAAGGTATACATATAAAATGTAAACCTTGCTCGGTACGTACGTACGAGTAAGGGGGCATGATCACGTACGCTACTAACAGTTTTCCCATAACCAGGTTCTAATCATGTGAGAGATACATAAGACTGTTCTAAGCATGGTAGTAATTGAAAGTACAACATGTGAAGATTTAACTTGCTATCCCAGGATCAGCATTTAACAGTTGGATTTAACGTTCATTGATGTAACAGTATGTAAAG